>CARXXK010001472.1:727774-754597 GCA_949089665.1 Macrosiphum euphorbiae
GAAAAAAAAAATCTTAAGGGGGCTACAATGTAGCATATTTTAAGGAGTACTATTTACGCAATTCATGTGACATATAAATTAATACTGTATCTATGTGTGAGTAGTAAATGAAAATTAGTGTGCGTAATCCGTTATCGTTTCCGAGAATTGCTGTCACGTCGAGTCGGGCAACTGCGCCGGAAGCAACTCTCACACGCGCACGCAAATGTCAATACATCGCAAAAAATGAAATATATTCATGTTTGCACAACTATAAAAACTATTAAAAGCGGTAGTAAATTAATCATACTTCCTGAAGTGCGATTGTAATTTCGAAAAAAATGGTTGAATTTATAAACTTCTAGACTATGCTTCTTAGGAATTACTTATTTAAAATCAGATGTACCCAAAATAAATATAAATGTAATGCAATTATTTCATGGGATTTCTAAAAAAAAATTTTATTTTAAGGTCATTTTAAATTGAAAATTGAAAATCGACTTCCTAAGAAGCCTAGATATTTTATCAATGAATTGAAACATATATAAAAAATTTTAATCGGACATTCCAAAGTATGTGTAATTTATCACCTCTTATTGGTCTAAAACGTATGAAAAATACGTGCGCTGCAATCCCCTTAAATCCATTTCCTACATAACCTATAAAAAAAAATAGGGAATTCGAATATTTTTTTTTTAAATTAAAATAAGTCCTCAGCACAGTCTACTGTCACTAACTCAAACATTGATTACTCAAAATTCTTGACACTTGTAACAAGTAAAATTCACCTTCGAATATCTATAACACATAAAGATTTTGACAACTCAATATTTTTAGTAAGTCAAATATTTTTCTTTTGCGAACTTCGAGTTACTAAGAGTTCTCTGTATAATATTTTAAATGTATATATTAAAACGACCCGCTGTAAATTAACAGCCTTAATTAGAACTTGTGTACCTAAAAAATATTATGAAACATTTGTGAAATTGACATATTAAAATGAATTCTTATTAATAAATATTCAACTTTTTATTATAAAATTGATTAACATAATTATAAAAAAAAAAAAAATGTGGGTAAGTGGATGTCGCTCTGCTGTACAGTAGGTTACAAGTGGGTCACTGTATAATGGATGCTATTAAATTTGAATTCAATGATATAAGATCATTGTATAAGAAAAACGATTCTGAGCGAAGACGGTATGTCAGTCTAGGTTTAAGACAAATTATATACATATCTATGGTATTAAAAAAAAATTGACCTATAATAAATTCCAAATTAATCATATCACATTATCACAATATCCATTAGGTACTTATAACACGTTATACATCAACATCAATAACAAACCCTGATACCATCATAGATGTATAATAGTACACTTTAGAAGTTTCAAGTAGGTAGCCACGAATAATATTATATAATCACAACAAAATAACTAGGTTTTTTAATATGTAATTTCGTCCAAATTTGAACATAAAATTACTATAAAAATAAACTGTGATTGTATATTTTTTAGATTTTTCGGTAAGAGAATTAACTACTTACTCCACGTAAAGATTCCACATCTTGTTTTAAATTTTCAATCATTAGCTATAAAAACTGAACATTTTATAATTTATTAATTACGATGATTAATAATTTTCGAGATTTTGAAAAATTCTGTCAAAATTCGATGTTTAAATGCTTATAAAAAAAATTGTGCCTATGTATTTTTAATATTTTTCAACTGATATTGTAACAATATATCAGGAGCCTTGTATTAAATTTTTACACTATTTGGCCTAACAGATAAAACTTTATTGATATTCATAGAAAAAAAAGGTGGGTAAGTGGATGTCGCTCTGCTGTACAGTAGGTTACAAGTGGGTCACTGTATAATGGATGCTATTAAATTTGAATTCAATGATACAATATCATTGTATAAGAAAAACGATTCTGAGCGAAGACGGTATGTCAGTCTAGGTTTAATACAAATTATATACATATCTATGGTATTAAAAAAAAATTGACCTATAATAAATTCCAAATTAATCATATCACATTATCACAATATCCATTAGGTACTTATAACACGTTATACATCAACATCAACAACAAACCCTGATACTATCATATATATATAATAGTACACTTTAGAAGTTTCAAGTAGGTACCCACGAATAATATTATACAGGGTGATTCTTTTATCATTGAACACTCATTATTTCAAAAAGTATTAATGTTTAAGAAAATATTTTTTTACATAGTTTCAAGTTGTTAAAAAACAATATTTTTATTAAAAAATTATATTTTTAAATATTTTTTATCTTTTTAATTTTTTAAGTTTTTTACTTTTTTGAATGACAACATGTAATTTTAATTTGATATTCAAAAACAGAATATTTTTTTGAGTATTTCGATACATAAAAATTGAATTTAGGGCAATTAGTTTATGAGTTATAAGTATTTAAAGTTTAGATGAGCGGAGTAGAGTGGTACGGGGTTACCCCGCGAAATGTTTGTCCACTACTCCGCTCATCTAAACTTTCGAAGCATCAGTCGAAAATCGAAGCATTATTTCGACTACTTATCGTGTACACAGATACAAAAAAAATAAAAAAATAAAAAAACACACATCATTGTAAAATCAATACATTCATCGTTTCACTCAGAATCTAAAAAACTAAAAAAATTGAAAAGGGAAAATATCCGTAAACAGATCAAACAGAGTCAAAATATTTTCAAAATTGTATGGTGTATAGGAAATACTAATATAAACATTCAGTGAAATTTTCATGTATCTATAGTTATTCGTTTATGAATAACAACCAAATAAGGAAATCGCTACATGAGAAATCGAGTGAACATCCAATGTTGTAAAAATTAAGGCTTATAAAAAAAAAAAACTGTGACTAACGATTTTTAATATTTTTCATCTGCCTTTGAAACAATATACTAGGAGCCTTCTATTAAATTTCCAAGTTTTTTTAACCAACAAATAAAATTTTATTGATATTTCTAGAAAAAAAAACTAAAAAAAAAAATGAAAAATGAAAATGTCCCTAAACAGCTCAAAATAAATCAAAATATTTTGAAAATGTTATCGTGTATAGAAAATGCAAATATAAACAACCAGTGAAAATTACATGTATCTACGGTCATTTGTTTTAAAGTTACACCAAAAACCAAATTCAATTTTCTAAAAATTGATTTTGCGTAAAAATTCACGTTTTTCCTTAATATTTCTTTTGTTTTTCTTGGCGCTTTTGAAAAGTACTGTGAATTTTAAATTTTGACCTCCCCAATGCCCCAACGATATTCACTTTCCAATCGAACAAGATACTGAAGTCGAAAATCGAAGCATTATTTCGACTACTTATCGTGTACACAGACACAAAAAAAAAATAAATAAACACACGTTATTGTAAAATCAATATGTTCATCGTTTCACTCAGAATCTAAAAGAAATATGAAAAATAACTATTCAAGAGGCATTAATAAATATTATTTTTTATTTTCTAAACAGTGGATCGTGGGAAGTTCTTCTGTGCAATTCATGTGGATCAAATGGTACACATAGGTTGTGCAGTTCTATTAGATGTAAACAGGAGTGGTGCTGTGCAGTTTGCAAAGAAGTTTCAGGTATGATTTATTATTATTACATTAATTTGTTACATGAAATGTTATTCTATATGAAACTCACTGAAAAAAATCAATAACCAACTGATTAATACATGTCTAACCTGTAGTGCGTTTCATAAGAACTGCGACTCGACACAGTGGTTTTGTCTCAAACCAGGGGTTTTCACACTAGGATCGAAAAAATGTGTGAAATATTCGTTACCAATTTTAAATTTGCCGCTCATTTTTACGTGCTGGTTTTAGAAATCCTAATAAAAAACACTACGAGGCGCGTTAGCGTCGAGTCGCAGTTCTTACGAAACGCACTATAACATAAATTCCTGAAATAAAAGTCAACCAACGGGCACAAATATGTAGTATAATATAGTGTGGTCACTTTTTATCTTTGATTAAAAGTGAGCTACGCCCGCATACGTTCTCTCTGTCTTACAAACGCATAAGATAGCAACTTAAAAGCTAAGCAGATTCACATTAAGCTCTGTTAGTTCATAAACTAGATTGAATTGACCTCATAAAATTTATTTGTAAGAATAATATTATCTAGTGAACCTCATAGGTTTTATTTTTAATTTTAATTTTAAAGCCCACCTACAAAATTTCAAATGTAATTTTTAAAAGAGTTAAATTATTAATTTTACCAATCATCAATAGACAATGATATATAAAAAATGATAATTATTGTTTAAGCGTACAAAGGGTATAAACTAGTCTGTCAAATATTGTAATTTTAATCATCCAACACCATCAATGGTTTATAATTTTGGTTGTTTAAAATATGTCTAACTATAAACTAAGTACTAACCATACTGATCTAAACAGAATCCATTAAAAAATATAGTTATTATCATTGATTTTGCTGTTTAGTACAACTACATGGTTAAACATTTTGAATATTAAGGTAAATAATTTTGGTTAGAATAAAGAGACTTGAAGTTTTTTTTTTCTTTTAAAATTCCATAATATGGATTCATAACCATTAAAACCACATTTACAACAACATAAGATACACCCTGTATATTCATTAATTTTAAATATTGTTATTTGTTTCACTATTAAGGGTGTCGGTGCCGGTCATTTATCCAGGAGTATAATTTAGGCAATTTAAGTCACATTTTGTATCGGCTTCGCGCGGAACTTGCATGTGTGTGAGTATGTAAATCGATATTAGTGTGAGTGCAAGATAAAGATATGTACGCACGCGCATGCAAGAGTCAGTGCTAGACTTCGATGACTTTTATCAAAGCACTATTTTGATGAACAAAAATGGTTTCACAGGAAAAATTCTCATGCCTCGTAGATGTGTCGGATTTTGGTCAATTTTTTTTTTATCTGAACGATGAGAAGTTTCTGAAGGTCGGATCAAAGCTAGAATTTTTATTTTACTTTAAATAGTAGTAGAAAAATACGTTTGAAAGAGGACAAATATTGTGCATTTTTCAAATGCATATTCCAGCTTCTATAATTATAATTTTCAAAATCGGGTTTTGATCCGACCTACAAAAATTTTCTTGTAAGACATGTTTTTGTACCAAAAAACGCACCGGCTCCGACCCCCTTAAGTGGATATATAAAAACTGACTCATTAAGCTATTAAACAAGAATATCCATTCAAGTATTCAATTATGTAATGTAACACATAGAGAATATTTGTGCCACTGGTAACTTGATTATATTTTATCTTGTTTAAACAATTTTCATAAAGCATTTAATATTGAATTTCAGATAAGGATGAACCAAATAACAAGAAAATTAAATTAGAACCACTTATCAACTGTAGTGGTAGTTCTGGTATGATGTCGGAAAGTCAAGTCTCGTCTCACAATGGAGAAATATCTCAAACAAGTCATAGGGTCATCGATACAATACTTATATCGGATTCAGATGACAGCAATGATATTAATGACGGTGTAAAGGTAATACACTTAAAATATTTTCTGCCAATTTCTGGTTTATGTTGTGGTTGAAGTACACAGATATATAGAAGCGAAATGTATATAATAATAAGATCGGATAGATAATAGAATATAATAAAAAGTTTGATCAAATAATATATAATAGTGTTACGTGTCGTAATATAAATCAACAACTACTATGTGTATCGGATACTACACAGTATAATTAATATTCTTAGTATTATAAAAATTGAGCGTCTGCTGGTTAGGTTAGATTACTTATAAGCCACATGAAAAACATTTTTATAAATAAACACAAACATTTTAAAATGTCGTGTTACTCAAATAATAAGAAATAAAATATTGGCTAAAATTCCAAATAATTTAATTAATCAAATATAAAATTATTACATAAGCTCGTGAAATTAATTCAACCTAGATACGCTGTATTAATGATAGTAAATAAATTACTTTAATAGCATATTATTAAATACTATAATCACAAAATATACTTCATAAACATTAGTCGTAGTCAAATAATATATTGTTATTTTTGTTTTTATCGTTGCTTTCAACACAAATTAAAAGTTCAACTCAAAGGTGGAAAGGGGGGGGGCGATTTCGGACCAAGAGAATAAAAAAGTACTGGCCCACTTACTAATTTACCAAATATTAAATTTTAGCCAAATGTATTACTATATACATTGATACAAGCTTTGAACAGCTTATGTTTACAATAGTTTACACATAGACAATAGTCTAAGTACCAATATAACACAATACAAGTGTATAATTTGAATCATTAATGTTAAAATAATTTTTGTATTTAGTTGGAAATATTATTCAATAATAGTGTGCTTTAGACATGAGTATTTTATAATAATTATCTATTTCGTATAGAACATATTTTTACCTTCCATTCATGCAATTTTATAAGTTAATATTTGAGCTAATTTTTATAAAATATCTACTGATCTATGTAATTGTATTAATTTACATTTGAACATTTTATTTATAAACCCTTTTTTCTAAATTTGATATAATAAGTATATACGAAAATATGTAATTATACATGCCTACATAATAACGTGTTCAATCGCTACAGCGTTTATAGATCAGGCACGTAGCCAGGGGGGGGCCTGGGTGGGCCGGGCCCACCCTAAATATACTCTGGCCCAAGGCCGGCCCCCCAAATTCAGAATATAATTATTTTTACCAATTATCAAAAATGTGATTATGCACATTGAGAGAAATCTATTGTGATTACTATTAGGTAATACAATTATTATTGTAATAATTTAATTTTTATATTCGGGGAACCGTGGATAACTTTATCTGAAAAAAATACAATATAATAGGGTCTTGATACCCTTTTTAAAAACAATAATATATTAGCCGCAGTTATAAGTCTATGCTAAGTTAGCTTGCGAAAGAACTTTTTCATGTCTGAGACGACTGAAAACCTTTCTGAGGAATCGCATGACAAATGATCGTTTAAATAATTTAGCTTCGATGAGCATAAAAAAAAAAAATTCTAAAAACTTAGATCTAGATATTTTTGTACAATTGTTTTCGGAAAATCATAAAAACAGAAAAATTATTTTATATTGCACTGTTTAATATTTATATAAGTATAAGTGTATTATTAATATTTTCTACTAGTATGTGTTTTTTTTTTTTTTTAATAAATTTGAGTTTCTTTAAAAATTATATTAATTTAAAAATCGATGATCATTTATCTCTATTATTTTTGATAAGTATTCAAATATGAATTAATTTTTGAAGTTAAACAATTGAAGCAGCTTATTATTTTAAATATGTATGTAGATTTATTTTTCATAGCATGAAAAATGTATCCCATAAGTGAAGATGTAGGTAATTCTATATTTATTTTTTTTTTTTGTTACAGGTACTTTCTATTTTTGTAATTCTTAAATAAGTAAGTATTAGGTATAACTTGTTGTGAAAAAAATAATTTTAACCAATTACCAACTAAAGGTAAATTATTTAAATTAATAAGATTCTTTGTATTGCATACCCCTTACAAGAATTTCATAAAGAAAATTTTTGGAAAGTAATAAAAGGGCCAAACATTATTGGCCCCCCTAGTAGAAATTTTCTGGCTACGTGCCTGTTATAGATATTCAGATAACATAGCTTTTGGATACGTAAACGACATAGCTGAATTTAAGTATTAATTTGCTTAAATTACCTACCAGTCTGTTAACTACCAAATAATATATTTTCATACTAATTGTTCAACTTTCTTTAGTATATATCTGACGATGAAGGACAACCAGATACACATGCTGTTCAACAACAAACTATACAAGTTGAGCAAATGCCACCTCAAATGCAGATTCTAAAAATATATAGTTGCAAATCACTTGAAACGGGCTCTATTAATAATTCCCATGGAAATGCATTTCCTCTTTTTGGAAACCAAATTACATATAGTAAGTATTGTAATTAAAATTATATAAAATACTTATGACAATATTGTGTATAATTTAAATTTATGTTACTATACTATACACCATCTCATATAAGTGTCACTTCAGTAGGCGATAGATTTTTTTCCTGTTATATCAGCCCCGGAATGTCATGAATAGTAAGTGTATTGATTAGTATTGAAAACTGAAAGTAAAAAATAAAATAAAAAATTTGTAGTAAATCTTTTTTTTATACAATTTTATGTGTGGCATAATAAACTAATTCATATATTTGGCCTAGTTAATACTTTGAGATTGACATGCCTGGATCAGACCATACCCTCAATTAAATCGGTTTTCATTAACCTTAGTTTTCGACAATTGTCCATGGCCGGAAAATAGTAAAATATTATCTAGATTCGAGGTGATTGAAATAATAAAGTGAAGTTCAGTGCGCGTTAGCCTTGCCAATTTCCTTAAACAGAAGCCTGTCGTCTGAGGTTACTCTTATATAAGACAAGTATAGAAAATGCATTTTTTTATATGAATGAATACTAGAATATAAAAGCATATTTTTCAGAATATATCAAATTTATAATATTGATATTACATATTATTATGTTTAAATTTAAAACGGATTGTTAAAATATTATTGTTTATTTGGTATTGATATGAATGAATAACATATATATTATATATATTTATTTTGTCATTTTTCAGTTGTTGATTTAACTAAAGATGACGACGATGATTAAACATTGTATAATGTTCAGGTTACATGACGTTTACTATGTAGCAAGTTATGCAATTTAAGGCAAAATAGATTTTGAGTGTTTTTCTATCATTTTCTTTTCCACCATATATATATTATATATAAGCTAATTACAAATTTTCGATAAGAAATGAAATATTATAGTTTCTACACAATTAAAATATTGGAACTAATTACTTATTGGGTTATTTAAAACTATAAATCACTACCCTAAATTACTCAAAAGTAACTAAGGTAATATGTTATGTTCTTTCTTATTTTTGACTCTAATTTTTGTTTTTTTTTTAATTAAATATTTTGCGCCCAAGGTTTTGTTGAAATTATTACCCTATTAATTATATGTATTCAAGATTATATAGTATTAAATAAAAATAAGTATGTTAGTATATTTTAATAAATAAGAAATTGTAAATATATAAAGTATAAATTTCTTTGTGTAATTTTACTGTGCAACAATCACAACAAGTTATTGAGATCTTCAAACTGGTTACTTTAAGGTTTGATATTTTATATCTAGTTGTTAGTTATTTATCAGTCAACGGTCTGATTATTTCCTAAATTTGTATTGAATTTGTATATTGATACCACAAAAATAGAATGTAAAATAATTTACAAATATTGAGGTCTCATAAAATTATATAACATAGAAAATACAAAAAAAAAATACATTTTAATTTCATTAAATATTGTAGTTCATTACTAATTGAGTTAAATAAAAACTATAATACATTGCCTTGACTTGGGTAATATGTTATTTTATTTCTTATTTTAGATTGTAATCTTTTTTTTCTTTATATATAAATATTTTTTAACCAAGGTTTTGTTCAATTATTATATTATTAATTATATGTATTCAAGATTTTGTAGTACAAAATAATGTATGATAATACTTATTATGTATAATATATTTTTATGAATGAGAAATTCTAGAAATTTTAAAATAAATTTAGTTGTGTAATTATACTGTATAATCATAACTTGTTGTTTTAATGTTTTATGTTATATTCCCTAAGTTGTTTATCAGTCAACAGTCTGATTATTTCCTAAATTTATATTGAATTTGTTTATTGACACCACAAAAACAGAATGTAAAATAATTTATAAATGTTGAGGTCTCATAAAATTATATACGTAGTTTAAAAATACATTTTAATTTCATTAAATATTGTAGTTCATTGCTAATTGAGTTGTATCAAAACTGTAAAACATTGTCTTAACTAGATTAATATGTTATGTTATTTCTTATTTTAGATTATAATCCTTTTTTTTTATATATAAATATTTTGTGACCATTTTGTGTTTTATTCAATTATTATATAACTAATTATTATCTATAATATATTTTGATGAATGAGAAATTCTAAAAATTTAAAAATAAATTTAGTTGTGTAATTATACTGTATAATCATAACTTGCTGTTTTAATGTTTTATGTTATATTCCTTAAGTTGTTTATTATTAGTTGTTTATCTAGCTGTGAGATCATGATTGTTATATAATTTTGGATCTCAAAAATAAAAATGGAAAATAATTGACAATTATTAAGGTTTTTTACAATGACATAACTGAGTAGAAAATAAATGTTGTTTAAAATTTATTTTATGATTAGTAAAATATAAATGTACCAAATGTAATATATGTATAAAATATAATATAATATATTTTATATTATTAAATTTATTTATTTTAATCAGCTTAAATTTGAAAAATACTCAAATTATTTGTTCACGTCAATGCAGTTATATATATATGTGCTTCTGAGATGAGGCTAATCTAACCTAAGGAAGCAGCACAGCGACCTATCAAGCTTCTCAATTTACGCTCACAGCCTACTTTTTGACTAATGCTCCTCTTTACTTTAATATGTGTACCCATATATATAGCACACAACAGATTTAATATAACGCAGCTCGATTTTTATTCATTACCAACTTTTTAAAATACGTATGAAATATATATATTACATATGGCTACACTCTACTTTGTCAATCATGAGATTATAATATATATATTATTCTTAAAAAGAAAAAACCTCATTTGAAATTTAGAAAAAAAAAACTTGTATTCTTAAGAGTTTTAATGGACATAAATAATTTAAAATTTTTTTTTTTACTTTTCTGATTGGAAAGTTTCAAAATAGACTTCATAATAAATTCAAATATGTTTTCAAAATTATTATAGGAGTAAACCTCAAGTTAGTACGTTGGAACGCGTATAGGTCTGTTTTACTCTACAAAACCGGCAGTTTGGAATCCCTTTAACTTCACTAGCCCACTATTTAGTCGTTCAATGTTTTCACGAATAACCATTGACTATTGACGACAAAGATAACAAATTATGTTTCTTTAAAAGCATGTACCCTGAAAAATACTACATGTTATGTAAACAGTATTGTTTTTGGTACCTATATATTAAACAAAAATAAAGTTCGGTAAGTGGATGTCGCCTTGCTGTACAGTATTTACGTTACAAGTGAGTCACTGTATAATGGATGGTATTAAATTTGAATTCAATGATTTTTAACTGTCAATCAAATGTGTCCGGTTTTGAACTATCGACCTTTCAAATTTCCATTTTTGACAATAGAATTAATGTGTGTGGTATCGAACTTTGTAAAATGTGCGGTTATGAACGGTCAGTGTACGGTTATGACAACCGCCGAAACGTTCATGTAGTATTATTGAAGATTCAATAATACCTACTTACCTATATAGAAAATATTTAATAGCCCGAGTCCTGGGAGGAGGGGACAGTGATGGTAGGGGATTATACTCAAAATTCCCAACTACCAATTCAAAATTTCCCTTTTTAAACAAAATTTCCCTTTTCATAAATTTTTCTTTCAGACTCACTTGGGTCTCAAAAATAAATATTTTTCTTCAACCTTACTTAATACTTAATCCATTTTAATCACGGACTACAAGTTACAACAATTAACAAATTATATTCTATTGCAATAACTAATAATTATAATTTATAATATCAAAGCCACTTGCAGTCTGCAGATAAGGAGCGTTTCCCACTCCCCCCCCAGCATAACTAAAACCAGCACCGCACAACCATTGATAAAGAACTATACAATTTCTATACTACATTACTACTTGAAATATAGTTTTATTGCATATTTGCATTTGCTCAGCCCTCAGCCGATGAAATATATTTGTAGATAGCATTGAGTATGGAATACATATTGATAAATGTTAATACTCTTTCAAACTTTCCCAAGTTAAACAAATAAATATAATAACAATTTTTATTTTTTAATAAACAAATGTAGAGCCCTATTACATAACAAAATAAAAGTAATTCAAAATAATATTTTTATTATTAACAGTTAACAACTTGTAACATTATGTATCAGTTTTATACTCATAGGAACCTAGGTATAAGGTATAGATTTAAACCCTTTTTTTTTTGGTTTTTGTTTTTTTGGTGGTGTTTTGTATGTATCATCATCACTGTCCATTATATTTCATCAAAATCCAAATTATTTATTAATTATAACTATTTTAAATTGTAATTAATTTTACCACAGAAATACAAAAATACAGAATAGAATAAATTAAGTTTAAATTATAACTTGAGTTGAGTACACGATTAAAGATAGTTTATTAGATAGTACTATCTTTAACCGTGGTTGATTACATCACTACAACATCTATGAGTTCGGTACAGCGGCTGAACAGGCGAATTATTTAAACCTGATAAGTGATAACTGATAAGAAACGGAACTGTATTACAATTAAACAATTTACAATTTACTCCAAGAATCCAATGTCAACTTATTCCAATGGTAATAATGTCCTCATTTTAGGTAAGGTTTTTTCATAAAACAATTTTCCAAAATTTCCCTTTTTATTCTATTTTTTCATTTTTCTTCCCTTTTTCCCATCACGCGATTTTTGAGATCAAATTTCCCCCCAAGCGGGAAATTTCCCTCCATATCACATCACTGGGAGGGGATGAAGTACCTATAAAGTCTAAACTAAATACCTAGTTAATTATGTAAATATGTAGGGGAGAGTGTTGTACCTTGGACCGCTTGTACCTTGGACTAATGTAAATATTTTATAAAATATTGGGGGAAAACAAAATCTCATGGAAGAAATTTACGTCATTAGTCCTACTACAATAAATAATTTAGAAATTGATAGCAAAAATGCGCGTATTTTTTTGATAAACAGCAAATCATTTTCTTATCACAAAAAAAATAATATTTGAATTTTAAAACACAACTTTTTGTATTTTAATTTGTTCATTTAAATTAATAAGGTAAGTGTTCATCTATGTTAAATATTGTATTTAATTGAATGGTGTGGTCCTTTGTTACAATATAAATGTACAAAATGGCCAAAAGAACAATTAATAAAAATATAACTCGAATGTACCTTGGACCAAAAAAAAAATTGTACCTTGGACCATCCATTAATTGTTCATAAATTGGTATTTCATTAAAAATTATTATTTAATTGCTTGTAGATTAGTACCTACAGTTATTATGCCTAGAAGCAAATGAGGTATTAAAAGGGTAAAGACAACATGAGACTGAAGTTTATTTATTTTATTTACCTTTCTTATTATTGTGTAATATTATAGGTAGGTATCTATAAATAATAATAAATATATTTTGTAACTATAATAATTGAAATAAATAATAACTAGGCATTCATAACTAATCAAATACATAATATAAAATTATTTTTGAAATTAAGTATGCATATTTCAATGCAAACCAAGGTACAATACCCCAAATACCAAGGTACAATATATATTGTACCTTGGACCATTTTTTGTGTTTTTAAAAAATAAATTTTAATTTAAAAAATAATTGATATAAGGCCTTTAAAAAAAATTACCATATACTTATGTGTATTGTCTATATGAGTAATAAAAATGAACATTTAATATTCAAAATTAAAGGTTCTAGAATTTTTTTTATAAAAATGGTGCCAAGGTACAACACTCTCCCCTACCTAATAAGCTTATACTTATTATCTAGGTACTATTGTTTTGAGCCTATAGTGGCATATACTGCTTACATACCCAATACATTGAGTAACTTTGGTACCTAGGTACTTATATGTTACTCGTCAATCATCAATCGTATACCATAATATATCTTCACGGTAATAGGTAGGTACGTTTTCTGTTATAACTTAAAAGTAATTATACAACTATCAGTTAGAATTTAGTTAACTTTTAATATCCATATGAAAGCGTAAGTAATCTTAGTATTACCGTTAATGACTTAATTTATTAAATAGGCAGCTAGGTAGGTAATATTTGTTTTCTGGTGTTTTTATAAATGTATTTAATACTATAAAAAACACAATTATACTTAACAATACCTACCTATAATAATATTATATTTTAAGGCATTAGTAAATAATGAAGTAGGTACTTACTTTTAAGAGCAAATATTTATACTACCCAGTAAACATTGTAATGTATAATATTATAATTATATTTATAATAGTCTAATATACCAACAACCAACCCATATGTAAATATGTTTTGTACATTTTATTGATGTCTGTAATAATTCTGAGGTTAGGTTTGAAGACCGGGATACGTGTACATGCCAGAAACCCTTTTTTTCAAAATACGAGTATGAGTAGGTATGCTGAATTCAAAAGTGTTTGAAAAAATGTACGGAAACTTACAGTTCAAGAGTTACGGCCGCGGTTTGTATGATAAATCGAGACTCGATTATCGAGTATTGTATAATATTTGATTTTAATTGTTACAGAAGTAGGTAATCGACTGACCATCACTCCGAGTTTAAGTATTGAAGATTCAATAATACCTACCTACCTATATACAAAATATTTAATAGCCTGAGTCCTGGGAGGAGGAGATGAAGTACCTATAATGTATAAACTAAATACCTTGATGATTATGTAAATATGTACCTAATAAGCATATACTTATTATCTAGGTAGGTAGGTACTATATTGTTTTGAGCTTATAGTGGTCTATACTGCTTATACCCAATACATTCAGTAACGTTGGTAAATAGGTAGGTTACTCATATGTTACTCGTCAATCCGCAATCGTATACCATAATATATCTACACGGTATTAGGTAGGTACGTTCTCTGTTATAACTTAAAAGTAATTATACACTCGGTTAGAATTTAGTTAACTTTTAATATCCATAATATGAAAGCGTAAGTAGCCCTAGTATTACCGTTAATGACTTAATTTATTAAATAGGCAGCTAGGTATGGACTAGATATGCTGTAGTAAATTAGGTACTTATGTTATAAAGTCCTAAATACGATATAGATAGGTAGGTAATATTTGTTTTCTGGTGTTTGTATAAATGTATTTAATACTATAAAAAACACAAAAATACTTAACAATACCTATAATAATATTATATTGCAAGTCGTTGGTAAATAATGAAGTAGGTAATTACTTTTAAGAGCATATATATTTATACTATCCAGTAAACATTGTAATGTATATTATTATATTTATAATAGTCTAATATACCAACAACCAACCCATATGTGGTGCAAATGTTATTGATGTCTGTAATAATTCTAAGGTTAGGTTTGAAGACCGGGATCATACGTGTAGGTACTTGCCAGAAACCCTTTTTTTTTTTTTTCAAAATACGAGTATGAGTAGGTATGCTGAATTCAAAAGTGTTTGAAAAAATGTACGGAAACGTACAGTCTATTTAGTTTAGACTATAAAGTCTAAACTAAATACCTTGTTAATTATGTAAATATGTACCTAATAAGCATATACTTATTATCTAGTTACTATTGTTTTGAGCCTATAGTGGTCTATAATGCTTATACCCAATACATTAAGTAAGGTTAGTACCTAGGTACTTATATGTTACTCGTCAATCCGCAATCGTATACCATAATATATCTTCACGGTAATAGGTAGGTACGTTTTCTGTTGCAACTTAAAAGTAATTATACAACTATCAGTTAGAATTTAGTTAACTTTTAATATCCTTTATGAAAGCGTAAGTAATCTTAGTATTACCTGTCTTAATTTATTAAATAGGCAGTTAGATATGGACTAGATATGCTGTAGTAACTTAGGTAGGTACTTATAATATAAAGTCCTAAATACGATATAGGTAGGTAGGTAATATTTGTGTTCTGGTGTTTGTATAAATTTATTTAATACTATTAAAAATACAATTATACTTAACAACAGAGTTGGGCGTTATTCGAATGAAATTTTATCTAGATGATTATTTAGATAACATTTTATTCGATTAATTTTCAACTATTATTATTCGAATAAAAAATCATTCGAATATTTTTTTTTACAATTATTCAAATAAAAATGTATTCGAATAATTTTCAACTATTGCTATTCGAATAAAAAATTAACTGATTCAATTTTAAACATAGATATTCGAATAAACAATAAACAAATATCTATCAATAGAAGAAAGTTAATAATTAGAAAATTAGATATGTTTTTTTAAATTATATTTTAACAATAGTTTTATAATATTATAATATGAATAATATTTAATGGTAATATTTCATAACAATTATTATACAACAATCCTAATAGATCGATAATAGCAATATCTAAAAAAATTATTTTATTATGAACTAGGTATGTTTAATCAAATTAAATAACTAAGAATTATTCGTATAACCGTCTTTAAAATTTATTCGAATAATCATAGATGAAATTATGAAAATTATTCGAATAGTTTTTTATTCGAATAATCATAGTTGAAAATTATTCGAATAATCTTAGTTGAAAATTATTCGAATACATTTTTATTCGAATAATTGTAAAAAAAACATTCGAATACAGATTTATTCGAATAATTATCTAGATACATTTTTGCCCAACTCTGCTTAACAATACCTACCTATAATAATATTTTATTTTAAGGCGTTAGTAAATAATGAAGTAGGTACTTACTTTTAAGAGCAAGTATATATACTATCCAGTAAACATTGTAATGTATATTATTATATTTATAATAGTCTAATATACCAACAACCAACCCATATGTAAATACGTGGTGCACATTTTATCGATGTCTGTGATAATTCTAAGGTTAGGTTTGAAGACCGGGATCATACGTGTACTTGCCAGAAACCCTTTTTTTTTCTTCAAAATACGAGTATGAGTAGTTATGCTGAATTCAAAAGTGTTTGAAAAAATGTACGGAAACTTACAGTTCAAAAGTTACGGCCGCGGTTTGTATGATAAATCGAGTAGGTATTGTATAATATTTGATTTTAATTGTCCCAGAAGTAGGTAATCGACTGACCATCACTCCGGGTTTAAGACGTATTGAAGATTCAATAATACCTACGTACCTATATATACAAAATATTTAATAGCCTGAGTCCTGGGAGGAGGGGATGAAGTACCTATAAAGTATAAACTAAATACCTAGTTAATTATGTAAATATGTACCTAATAAGCATATACTTATTATCTAGTTACTATTGTTTTGAGCCTATAGTGGTCTATAATGCTTATACCCAATACATTAAGTAAGGTTAGTACCTAGGTACTTATATGTTACTCGTCAATCCGCAATCGTATACCATAATATATCTACACGGTAATAGGTAGGTACGTTTTCTGTTATAACTTAAAAGTAATTATACAACTATCAGTTTGAATTTAGTTAACTTTTAATATCCTTTATGAAAGCGTAAGTAATCTTAGTATTACCGTTAATGACTTAATTTATTAAATAGGCAGCTAGGTATGGACTAGATATGCTGTAGTAAATTAGGTACTTATATTATAAAGTCCTAAATACGATATAGATAGGTAGGTAATATATTTTGTTTTCTGGTGTTTGTATAAATTTATTTAATACTATTAAAAACACAACAATACTTAACAATACCTATAATAATATTATATTGCAAGTCGTTGGTACCTAATTAAATAGATACTTACTTTTAAGAGCAAATATATAGGTACTATTTAGTATTTAGTAAACATTGTAATGTATATTATTATTTATTATATTTATAATAGTCTAATATACCAACAACCAACCCACAGGCACGGATCTAGAAATGAAAAAAGGGGGGGGCTTAACAAAAAAATGTACTTAAAGTATATAAAAGCATGGGCATTTAGTTTAAGTTTTTTTATTCATTATATATGCTTATTATAAGAGATTATTTAATAATTATTAATTAATTATTTATTAATTATTTTTTTTTCTCACTCATAGTATTAAGTATAAACTATTAATTATTAAGTTTAAGATGTAAAATTTTAAGTTTAGAAATAATTATTCAAATGTTGTTAAATTATCATTATTCAAAAGTGTGTAATCACAAGTAATGATAACATTGATAACACATTGGCGACCCACAACATCAAATACCGATATTTTTATTGTTCACCGTCACCGCGGTATCAACGCGCCAGCCGTCGTCAGCTGTGGCGCCCCTTCTACCTTTTTGCTCTTCCATTTCACCGAACGCACCGATCGTCATTGGCCTCCAAGGACGTGCCTCCGTCCGACCCGCGATTTTCTCGAAAGTCGTCGCGTACCTACACATCAGAAAATAAATGTATCCGCGTCCTGTCCCGGGATTTTGTACGAAGTCTTTCTTATTTTTTGAAATATCTTAAGTACCGAAGTCCTAGTCTAAGGGGGGGGCTTCAGCCCCCATAGCCCCCCCCTTGTATCCGCGCCTGCCAACCCATATGTAAATATGTGGTGTACATTTTATTGATGTCTGTGATAATTCTAAGGGTACCTAGGTTTGAAGACCGGGATAGACTAAAGTGCACTTTACCACCCCATGCATATTTTTCGATTTTCTTTTTTGGAACTTATGTAACTCATCGAGTTAAGAACGATGGTGCAATCAGAATTTGTCGCTCTCACTTAGTTTCGAAGTTATGGCCCTTGGAAGTAAGCAATTTTGCGTTTTTTTACGTATGAGAGCAACGCTACGTGTCACGTCTTTCGCGATTTTTTTTTTCTTATTCGTGAGACTACTAAATAAAAAATAAATGAGTGAACAAGCACAGGACTAAGAGAGGTCAACTTCACTAGAACGCAGCACATGACGTAATGACATTTTAATTGTATATTAAAATATAGTTTCTTTAATAATATAATATTATCTAAAATCGTATTTATAATTGAATGATTATTATAATTAATTATTATCAGGTAGGTAGGTACCTACTATAGGTATAATGCGAGAATTTATTTAAACCAGATTGACTATTTCTACTGCCAGGAGAGGAATATTTTTAATTGTCCGAGCGAGCGAGTGACCCCGCTCGGTGACTCGGTGCACCAAAAATGCAATTTTCTTAAACCTGTGACCCATTTGGGGAGGTGTTGCATAGCAAATCGGGGGATAAATTATTATTGCACTATCGTTTTAAACAGGTTAGAATACGTAAGTACAAAAAAATAACAAAAATAGTCCTCCGCGCGGCATTATAGAGTAGCGTTGCGCGCATGCGTATAGACGTAAAATTGAAAACTTTGGAAGGCCATAACTTCGAAACTAAGTGAGAGCGACAAATTCTGATTGCACCATGGGTCTTAACTCGATGAGCTACATAAGTTCCAAAAAAAAAAAAATCGAAAAATTTGCATTGGGTTTTAAAGTGCACTTGTTCCCCGGGATACGTGTACTTGCCAGACACCCTTTTTTTTCTTCAAAATACGAGTATGAGTAGGTATGCTGAATTCAAAAGTGTTTGAAAAAATGTACTGAAACTTACAGTTCAAAAGTTATGGCCGAGGTTTGTATGATAAATCGAGACTCGATTATCGAGGATTGTATAATATTCGATTTTAATTGTCCCAGAGGTAGGTATAAATCGATTGACCATCACTCCGGGTTTAAGTATTAAATGTTATGTATTTTTGCGAATTATTATTTTCACAATTGACAAATTTGAAGAAAAAAGTGTAAAAATACTTCTAACCCTTGTCGAGTTCGAAGTCTGATGTAAGATGCTCCTATTAAAACGTCCTGGTTTTGCTGAACTTGTTCCGTTGTATATAAGTAGACCTACCATATAATAAGTAAATATAAAATTATGTTTCTTTAAAAGCAAGTACCCTGAAAAATACTACATATTATGTATACAGTATTGTTTTTGGTACCTATATATTTAACAAAAAAAAAGTTCGGTAAGTGGATGTCGCCCTGCTGTACAGTATTTACGTTACAAGTGAGTCACTGTATAATGGATGGTATTAAATTCGAATTCAATGATATAATGTGATTGATATAATATGAAATTTCCTTTAAATTTGAACATAAAATAACTATAAAAAGAAGTGTGTATGTGTTATTATATTTTAGAGATTTTTTGGTTGCAGAATAATAACTACATACACGGAACCTTGTTGTAAGTTTTCTATCCTTAGCTATAAAAGTTGAACATTTTATAAATTTTTAACCACACAATAATATATAAATTTTAAATTTGATAAATGTTGTCAACAATTGAAACTTAAATGCTGATAAAAAAAAATTGTGCCTGTATATTTTTAATATTTTTTAACTTCTATTTAAGCAATACATCAGGTGCCTTGTATTAAATTTTCAAGCTTTTGTCACGACAAATACAATTTTATTAATATTTATACAAAAAAAATTGAAATTTGAATTTGACCCTAAACAGCTCAAAACAAGTCAAAATATTTTCAACATTTTATTTATTTATTTTAGATTCTGAGTGAAACGATGAATGTATTGATTTTACAATGATGTGTGTTTTTTTTTTATTTTTTTTGTGTCTGTCATCACGTTTTAGAACAGTAAAAATGCTTGGATTTTCTTCAACAGTAACTTTTCTGATAGGAAAGCGAATCTAGTTGGTTCTTTGGGGGGTCAAAAGTAAAAATTAAGGAAAAACGGGAATTTTTACACTAAAATCTGTTTTCGAAAAAATCGATTTTGGTTTTTGGTGTAACTTTAAAAAAAGTGACCGAAGACACTTACAATTTTCACTGGTTGTTTATATTTGCATTTTCTATACACTATAACAATTTCAAATTATTTTGATTTATTTTGAACTGTTGAGGGACATTTTAATTTCTTTTTTTTTTAGTTTTTTTTCTAAAGATATCAATAAAATTTTATTTGTTGGCTAAAAAAGATTGAAAATTTAATAGAATTATCCCGAGTATATTGTTTCAAATGCAGATGAAAAATATTAAAAATCTTTAGTAACAGCATTTTTTATAAGCATTTAAAGTTCAAAAATTGACAAAATATGGAAAAATCAAGAAAATATATCTATGATAGTATCACGGTTTTTGTTGATGTATAACGCGTTACCAGTACATAATGGATATTGTGATATGATTAATTTGGAATTTATTATAGGTACCTATTATAGGTCAATTATATGTTTAATACCATAGATATGTATATAATATGTCTTATACATAGACCGACATACCGTCTCCGCTCAGAATCGTTTTTCTTATACAATGATTTTATATCGTTGAATTCAAATTTAATATCATCCATTATACAGTGACCCACTTGTAACCTACTGTACAGCAGAGCGACACCCACTTGCCCACCTTTATTTTTTAATTTTTAGATAATACTAACAATAAGTATAATATTAATGATCAATTATTATTTGTCAATAATCATAAAATAAAAATAAATGAGATCACAATATTCACTATTCACAGTTATGGTCAACTGTATACAACAATGACACTACTTACTGGACGTCACTGGGTCGCGTTTCCGTGAGTTATATTATCTATAGTTGTTGTCGTATCTGGGTAAAATGAGCCTATTAATCTGACTAAAAATAACCCATTACAAAATCAAATAAATTATAATCATTAAGATTGGGAGATTCTATGTTTTTTATCCCCCGAAATATCCTAACCTAACCAGATACTAGGTAGAAAATATTGCAATAGTTCATGATACTAATATACTATAAATTGATGATAATTTGGAATTCCGTATTTCGATTACTGTTTAATTATATTAATTAATTTTCATATAATTACTGATAAGCTCGAAAAAAATTTATTCTATATTATGACTATATATTATTTTATATTTTTGATGGCAAAATAGAATACCATGCATGATATTAAAGTACAGTTAAAAATTCCCAGGGGGGAAATGGCCCCTTTGCCCCCCCTGCGGGCGTCCTTGCCTATAGTTCGATGTAGCTTGCCAAGTATGCTAATTTGGCCGATGTATTTATGGGTTGCCTACCCGAAATTAGTAGGCGCAAATTAGAACTCCGTGAAAATTAAATTGGTCACGTTTTCACCTGTTGATTTTTCGGTCAGCTCTCTGGACCAAGCACGTACACCTATAGTTTATATTATACACATTTGCTGCTATATACGTTCACTCTTAAATCTTAATGGATACATCATCAGATATTAAAATGTACAGGTACGATACGAATATAATATAAATAAAATATATGAATGAGCGCGAATTATAAATAGGTACGATTCAAAATCGATTTTTTTTTTCATACAGCGGCGACTGCCATGCGTAATAAATTATATTATAGGTACCTATTGGTATTTTACGTACGAGTGCGGAAAGTTTAAAATACGAAAATAAACATAAAAGCAGAATTCGTAGAAGGCTCCTAGTATATTGTTTCAAAGGCAGATGAAAAAGTACCAAGATAACCATTTAAAGTTCAAAAATTGACAAAATATGGGAAAATCACGAAAATTAGCAAATTATTTTGAGTTAAGAATTCGTAAAAATTTTTCTTTTTCAATCTAAGATTTTAAAATGTAATACAAGATTCCTTATAAGATTATCTACCTTTATCAAAAAAAAATGTCTATAAGGAAGTCAAATTAAATTTTTATGAGCGTTTGAAATTCAAATTTTTACAACATTGGATATTCACTCGATTTCTCATGTAGCGATTTCCTTATTTTATTGTAATTTAAAAACGAATAATATTTTAGGTACATGGAAATTTAACTGATTGTTTTTATTAGCATTTCCTATACACCATACAATTTTGAAAATATTTTGACTCTTTTTGAGCTGTTTACGGACATTTACAGTTTTCAATTTTTTTAGTTTTATCTGTTGTACCAAAAAGTGTAAAAATTTAATACAAGGCTCCTTATATATTGTTACAATATCAGTTGAAAAATATTAAAAAAACATAGACACAATTTTTTTTTATAAGCATTTAAAGATCGAATATTAACAAAATTTATCCAATTAAAATTGAATAATTATTTTGTAGTTAAAAATTTATAAAATGTTCAACTTTCATATCTAAGGATTGAAATTTGAAAACAAGATTCCCCGTAAGTAGGTTAATCTGTTACCAAAAAATCTAAAAAATACATATGCAAATTTTATTTTTATAGTCATTTTAAGTTCAAATTTGGACGAAATTACATAATAAAAAATCTTGAAGAATTGTTTTAGTTATTTTGTTGTGATTGTCTAATATTATTCGTTTGTAATTGAAACTTCTAAAGTATACTATTATATACAGTGGCGCCTAAGATATATTTTCAGGTGTAGCAAGAAAACATTTTACACACCTATCCACCCCATCACTAACTCAAAATTATATTATTTTATCATATTTTAATTGATAATATTAGTAAATATTAAGGTATTAACCAATATAATCTGCGATTAATTATGAACATATTTCAAGTTGATTATTTTATGTTATTTTACCCACCCACCTCTTATTTGCAAGGTGTAGCGGTCGCTACACCTAGTAATAGGGTTGAGCGCCACTGCAAAGAGGAGAGCTGAAATTTCATATGGGCCCTTTTGATAAAACATGCTTTACAAAGACGCTCGCAGGGACATACATTTTTCTAACTATTTCTCAAATTGACAATTGCATTATAAAATTATAAAATTGTTAGGTAAATGTAATTTATGTCTATAAAGCTACTCATTCTATTGTAGTATAATAAAAGTCAATACTTCATATTTCATTAATTTAAATTCAAATTTTCATAATAACTTTTAAATTCTTTAACAGTATACCTACTCATTTACAACAAATATCAAACAAAAACCATTTTATCAAATACATTTTAGATTCTGAGCGGAGCGATGAATGTATTGGTTTTACAATGATGTGTGTTTTTTTTTATATTTTTATATTTTTTTATTTTTGTGTCTGTCATCACGTTTTAGGACAGTAAAAGTGCTTGGATTTTCTTCATCAGTAGCTTTTCTGAGAGGAAAGTGAATCTAGTTGGTACTTTGGGGGGTCAAAAGTAAACATTTTCCAGTAGTTTTCACAAGCGCCGGGAAAAACAACATAAAAATTAAGGAAAAAACGGGAATTTTTACGCAAAATCGATTTTCCAAAAAATCGAATTTGGTTTTTGGTGTAACTTTAAAACAAATGACCGTAGATACATGAAATTTTCACTAGTTGTTTATATTTGCATTTTCTATACACGATAACATTTTCAAAATATTTTGATTTATTTTGAACTGTTTAGGGACATTTTCATTTTTCATTTTTTTTTAGTTATTTTTCTAGAAATATCAATAAAATTTTATTTGTTGGTTAAAAAAACTTGAAATTTAATAGAAGACTCCTAGTATATTGTTTCAAAGGCAGATGAAAAATATTAAAAATCGTTAGTCACAGTTTTTTTTTATAAGCATTTAAAGTTCAAAAATTGACAAAATATGGAAAAATCACGAAAATTAGCAAATTATTTTGAGTTAAGAATTCGCAAAAATTTTTCTTTTTAAATCTAAGATTTGAAAATGTAATACAAGATTACTCATAAGTTTGTCTACCTTTATCAATAAAAAAATCTCTACCGGACAGTCAAATTAAATTTTTATGAGCGTTTGAAATTCAAATTTTTACAACATTGGATGTTCACTCGATTTCTCATGTAGCGATTTCCTTATTTTGTTGTAATTCATAAACGAATAACTATAGATATATGAAAATTTCACTGAATGTTTATATTAGCATTTCCTATACACCATACAATTTTGAAAATATTTTGACTCTTTTTGAGCTGTTTACGGACATTTTCAGTTTTCAATTTTTTTAGGTTTTTTTTTTTATAATTGTCAATAAAATTTTATTTGGTGGGTCAAAAAGTCTGAAAATTTAATACAAGCTTTCTTATATATTGTTACAATATCAGTTGAAAAATTTTAAAAATACATAGGCACGATTTTTTTTTATAAGCATTTAAAGTTGGAATTTTGACAAAAATTATCAAAATCTCGAAAATAATCAATCGTTGGAATTAAAAAATTATAAAATGTTCAGTTTTTATAACTAAGAGTTGAAAATTTAAAACAAAGATTCTCTTAAATAATTCATACTAATCTAAAAAATATATAAACACACTTATTTTTTACTGACATTTTAATTTCAAGTTTAGACAAAATTTCATACTTAAACCAAGAATTACGATTTTAGTTATTTTGTTGTGATTGTATAATATTATTCGTGGGTACTTGAAATTTCTAAAGTAATCTACTATATATCTATGATAGTATCAGGGTTTGTTGTTGGTATATAACGCATTATAAGTACCTAATAGATATTGTGATATGATTAATTTGGAATTCATTATAGGTCAATTTTTTTTAATACCATATATATGTATATAATATGTCTTATACCTAGAAGGACATACCGTCTCCGCTCAGAATCGTTTTTCTTATACAATGATATTATATCATTGAATTCAAATTTAATACCATCCATTATACAATGACCCACTTGCATGTAACCTACTGTACAGCAGAGCGACACCCACTTGCCCACCTTTTTTTTCTTGCTTTACTTGAAGCCAACTCTCGTAGTACTTTATTTATGTCTAATGATTTTAACAAATCATTCTCAGAATATAAAATGATTTTTATGTCTAAGTTTTCTTGGGTTTGACTGGTTATATACTTATTTTTTACTCTAGTTAATTAGGAAAAGCTCTCTCGGTACTTAAATAACATTATTAACTATTGATGATATTATTGATATCAATGAAAATTTTAAATAACAGTAGAATTCGTCTTTTCTACCACATAGTATTTACTATTTAGTTGTTTTTGTCGATAAAAAAAATGGTTTTTAAAATATAGAAAAACTTTTCTTTAAAATCACTAAAAATTGTTTGGGCCCCTTTCATTTTGGTACTTGAGAGGGCCTAGGGGCTTCCGCCCCGTCTAGACACCCCCCTTAATCCTGACAGGAAACACGTATATAATAATTCGCCGTACACGGGTAACCGTTCTACCAGCTACACCCACACGCGACAGGATTTGTTAACATTTCCTTTGCCTACATTTGTGAGGTCATCGTTTTAAATTTCATCGTATATAGCCTGCAAAATCTGCAATATAAAATATATAATTAATATTGTAATATTTTATATTTATGACGCGATACTATTAAACTTTTTGAAAAATTACACCTGTTAACCATCATTATCTAAATTACGATGATGTGGTTTAATAATATATTGTATACGTACCTATACTAACTATAGCCTGGTGTCCCGTCAATAGATAGCGGATAATTTATAGCGGTCAATTCATAGCGCGTAAATAGATCGCGAGCGACTTTTGATAGTATGACAATTTGTAGCGTCGTATAGAATTCAATAATCAAACAATTATTAACCGAAAAAAACCAAATAAAACCGATAAAATATATCATGATTGGAAACTTAATAGATATTACTATCTAAAATAATATGGGCAATATAGATAATGAGACAATTCAATACCTACACTATAGTACCTGTACCATAAACTATATCAGTTGAAATAATTTTCCAATAAATATATGGAACTGCTATGATTTAGTATCTGCTGATTTACCCCGAACAAATAACTCCGTAGAAGGGTGGCACAATTGTTTTTCTGCAATGTTAAACTCTTCATCGCACCCAACAATATGGAAGTTCATAAATGCATTGCAAAAAGAGGAACAACAGAATGAAAATAGAGCAATATGTTGCAGGAATGGAACCACCATCAAAAAAATTTGTTTAGATTATGATAATAGAACAATTGAAGACTATCTTAGAGGCATAGCACATAACTTCCAGTTACAGATAACATATTTTTAGGCAGCTGAATTTTAATTATGAGTATGACACGTAAATTATGACTTATAAGTTATAA
>CARXXK010001473.1:0-219366 GCA_949089665.1 Macrosiphum euphorbiae
AACAGCCGCCAGCAGAGAGCAGCCATGAACCTTCTGACGCGGAGTCGATGGGCCTCGTCGATCTGTTCGACCTGCAGCCGGCTGACCATGTATACCGGGAAATCCCGCTGCCACCAGCTGACCCGTCAACGTCCGTCGACCTTGTGCTCGTCCCGGACAACGTTGTCGAGGTTCCGGAAGTCCCGCCGCCGTCAGATGACCGGACAACACGAGACGAGACCGCCAATCGTTCCCACGGCGAGTTCCGGCCAGGCCGAACTGGAACCGGATATCGCCGACAGGGGCCGAGGTGTCGACGACGCAAGCCGGGCGATGGCAGCCGTGGACGACCCCGCTGCCAAATCTAAAAAACGCACTACGCTTTGGAGACGGACCAAGCGAATCGTCCGTCGCATGTTTTGTTGCGGCGTTTGAGCGGTGGTTACCGGTACGTTTGATTTGCAAGTTATCCAGTTGGCCAACTTGACGTGTCCCAAACTCCCAACTATTTATTCAAACTTTTTTTCATAACATTAAAACAAAATATGATAAATCAAAATATGTTTTAATTAAACAGATTTCGGTCGAATTAAATACATAACTATATTGCCTAGTAGGTATTACTTATAAAGTAACAAAATATTTTCATAAGATCCAATTAAAAAGTTGTATTCACAAGGGCTGTTTTCTATTTAGCTATTTATAATGGGCAGTTTCATACGTATAATATTTTGAATATAATTTCCTTATAATTTGAATGTATTATTTTTAAGTGATAATATTGTAAAACCTAATTGTTGTTTAATTAAAAATAAAAATAATATTTCGTAATAATATAAATTAATAGATTTAACAAAATAATGTTGTTCGTACAATCTATATATATAAAAATGGAGACAAAAAATTCGAAATTGCATCAGTTGAGAACGGCTGGTCCGATTTTGCTCAAATTTTTTTAAGATGTTCGTAATTGCCAGGTGAAGGTTTTTACGAAAGAAAATTTTTAAAAAGTCAACCGAATAATTAGAAAAACTGCAAAAACTATTTATTGATGTCTGGGATTTGAACTCGATGCCGTTGTCTTTATTTACTCTATGGTGTATTATATTATATTGGTTGCTATTTGTTAATCGGGCATGTTTGTTGATTTGTATTATTATTTTTTGTAAATATATCTTATTATATACATGAATGACGGTGTGTAGATTAGACCTATGGGAAGAAGATACGCTAATTTAAAAAGGGTTAAATTTGGTTTTTTTATTCATCGGAATTTAGTACGGTTATGTTAGGTTAGGATTTATACTGAGGCATGAAAGTTTTTCCTGTGAAACCATTTTTGTTCATCAAAATAGTGCTTCGATAATAGTCATCGAAGTCTAGCACTGACTTGTGCATGCATATCTTTATCAGCGCTTGCACTCACACTAATATCGATTTACATACTCACACACATGCACGTTCCTCGCTAGGCTGATACAAAATGTGAATTGAATTGCCTAAATTTTACTCCTTAATAAATGACCGGCCCCAACACCCTTAAAATGAACAAATAACTTACCGCTGACCCAAAATCAATGACAATATCTATTCCAATATTTTGAGAGAATTTTCGTGAATTTGAGAGTCCATTCCTGGAATTTGCTAGTCTGCCAAAGCTCAGATACGATATTTAATAGAAAATTCTTTACTTGATAAAACAATTAATATTCAAAAGACAAAATATATATTTAATAAATATATAGATTTTCATTGAATACAGATTTTTTTAAGAAATATAAATATAATATTCATTTAATATAGGGTTTTTGTATCACGGTTTTTTTTTATTAAATGCAGATTTCTTAACAAATATAGATTTTTAAGAAAAAATTTTTATTTTATTTAAAAAAAAAACACAATCCTTTGGTTTTGTTTTATTCATTCAAGATTTTGGTTTGAATATACATTTTCTATTAAATATGCAATTTTTTTATTAAATATATATTTTTCAATAAGATTTTTTGTTGATTTTTAATTTAAGATTTTTTTAAATATAAAATAAAAAAGTATTAATAAATAGTTTATATTTGAAAAAAAAATATTTTTAATAAAAATTCTTGATAGAATAAAATAAAATAAAAATATTCTATTAAAGAATTATGTATTCAAAAAAAACCTCGTATGAATAAAACAAAACCAAATGATTGTTTTTTTTTTAATTTAAGATTTTTGTCAATTTAAAGTAAAAATATCTTCCTAAAAATCTAAATTTGTTAAAAAATCCGTAATTAATAATAAATCTATATATATATAAATATATAAATTATATTTTGTCCATTGAGTATAAATTGTTTTATTAAGAATAGATTATTTTATTTAATATCGATTTTTTAACAAATATAGATTTAATATTTATATAGATTTTTTATTAAATATATTTATTTTTTTGAATATTAATCGTTTTATCTACTCGTTTTAACCTAACCTATAGATTTTTTATTAAATGCAGATTTTTTTATTTAATATCGATTTTTTAACAAATATAGATTTGATATATATATAAATATATAGGATTTTTATTTTATATATTTTATAGGTTCTTTATTAAAAACAGATATTTTTTGTGTATAAATTGTTTTATACATTTCATATCATTTTATATTTTAAGTATAGAATTTTCTATTAAATATACAACTTTTTTATTAACCTAACGTCGATATTTTTCCTCTAAAGCACGGTTGAACCTGAGTTCAGAATTTTCGGTCAAAAAGTCTCCAGTGAACCCTTCTGCCATTTTGTCTCCGTTTCTCTAAATTTTTTGCTGGGGTTCCTAAATTTGAACAAAATATGATCGTTTTGTGTTAATGTCGTCTGTCAAGCTCACCACTAGAACAATACTGTCACTATTGAAAAAATATAGTCTTGAGAAAAAGCGATTTAAAGAGTTCTTTACTTATGCATTTGGAACTAGAAACTTAAAGACTTACAAACATAGATAACATTTTGACCTACATACTTTTTTAAACGATATTTTTTTAAATTCTTGAAATTATTAAAACTTATTTAAGGTAACTGAAGTTAATTTTTGGTTAGGTTGATTGAATTCACGTTGATGTTTTTATTATTTTAGCAAACTTTGAAATGTTGAAAACTTTAAACGAGTACAACGACAATGTTTATTGTTAGTAAATAGGTTACGCATGTTTCATGCTTTAAAATAAAATAAAATACTATTTTATATTTTAGCCTCTATTTTTTTTTTTTTTTAATTAAAAATAATAATTTATTATCGAAACAACGAAATGACATACAGTGTAACAATGTAACAATAAATTATTAATTTATCTACCTCATTAAGCAATGCTTGTGGCGTGGTAGATGAGTTGATAGTGTACAATATAATATTTAAAAAAAAAACAAAGAAAAATAAATATGATGAGATTAACAAAGAAGAACTAAATTTGTGATTACCAACAATATTAAATACTTAAATTCTACATAATGTAATATACAATATTTAGACTTGGAATAAAACACGAGACAAATAATGAAAACGGACCATATTATGGAATGTTTGTGGTCCAATATACATATATACATACATACGCATTAGGTACATATATACATTATACGCACTCCTTTTACATACACGCAGCGTATGCAACACATAAATAATATTCTACACCTCTCCGACCAGACGTTTAGTTAGTGGAGACAACACAATCAAATATCAACAGCGCCAATAAACACCGTAAATCATAAAATCATGAACACATTCTTTCATATATACATACGTACATTACACGTGTACGTATACATATATTATATATATTATATATTTCAAGACCCCTTCAATATTTCTCCGATCAAGAAGTTTGGTCAAAACAAAACCATAAATTACCAGCTGTACCTTTGTCGCACCACACGAAATAAGAAAATATATCAATACTTTAATATCACGTATTAATCGAGGCACAAGAAGAAGGGATCAACAAAAATCATATTATGTAAGGACCACAGAGAATCGACTCGCCGACAGTACCTTTCAGGAGAAGACTCATGCACAACGTCCACGCCAGTCAACATCACGACTCTCTTCCATTACTGTCCAATGGAGTGCTCATCACTGTGTGTATATGGGTATTCAATATATGTATATTGGATAATTTTAGCATTCGGTATGTCTGTATAAATTGGTTGTCTCTCTATCAGCCAAATTGACATTGTTCATCTTTTCCACTCACCTATCCATTGATCTCTTAAAAACATAAGGTTCTATGACTATCATCATATTATAGGCCTGTTACATCATTACTACACATTTATATTTTGGAACACGAATATAATAATAAGTGCTCTTTAACAAATTATATCCAGTTGGCGAATTGACTATACGTACTCTTACTACGAATGTAGGAATCTTTAACTCCTATTCTAGAACAAAAGTGTTTATTACAATAAAATGCTCGTTAACATAAATTACATTCGATTGGCGAATCGACTATATGTACTCTTGCCATGAATGTAGGGATTTTGAGAGCATATGGTAACAGTCACAGCTAGAAAATTGTATACGAAATTCTACAGATTATATAAACCAAAATACATATATTGTCATCGTGATATCGACTGTCGAACACGACCCCGAAGAATTACAAACGACTTGGGAGAACCAGCTGCAGCGAATTAAGTGTTTGAATGTTTATACAATAAGAGTAGGTAATTCAAGTATCATTAGGCAGATAGGTACGCAATACAGTAGTAGGGCGATCTTATGCGGAAACTACAAAACCAACATAATTTTACACAATTTACAGACACTTGAACACATATGTACACACACATACACGTACTGCGTACAAAGCGTACTACGATATATTATCGAGCACCGACGTTACAGCAGGGGTTATTGAACTATCACTCCCCGAATACACTGGAAACCGGTTCGCCAGACGCGTCCCTTGCTCGTTAAAGCAGGTCATCAACCCGCGTTGAATACGTCGTACATTACTTGTCATTTTATGTACCGTGTTCATTATAACACACACGTGTCTCACCTAAAAAACCATTACCTTCCCCTCTCGCCTATTTTCCCCTTACTACAATAATATATAATTAAAGTTCATGTAATAAGTAATTAACAGTAGCTTTTTTATAATTTATAAAATTATTCTTATTTACATTACTAGAAATAATTTTTTTTAGGTACAGCCGCAATGAATTAAAATTAGTTGTACCTAAATAGTCCACAAACTTTTTCCCAAAACTCTTATTAGTGTAGCTTACTTGCATGTCGTCTGACATATTTTACCTTCTGTTATTTGTTTAGAGTGGAGATATTAAAGTGGAATATTTAATATGTTTATATCAAATGTTACTGTCGGGTAGATAGTAAAAAAAAACTGGGAATTTAATTTGATTCTAATATTATTGATGTACTCAATGTTTTACACATTTTGTTAGTTAATTATTTAATACAGATTGTTTTTTTTTTTTATTACATATACAATCAATACAAAACCCAACAAATTATTAGAGTTTTATTATTTGCGAACTCCTACTCGTATTTTTACATTGTACACTATATATGGTACTTCTAACGGGTATTTAGTGTCGTATACGCCGTTCATAGACGTACACAAATAAACTAACTTTATATTCAGAATAAGCACTTTTATTAAACTTTGACGTCCAGTGGCGATCGAGTCACACGATCACCAATCACTCACCCTCTTTCTGTCTTCTCGTATTACTTATATATCAATATTACAAATGAAGCTCTATTGGTAGTATCGATATTAAGTTTAACCTAGTTACATTATACTTACTGACTATGTTTAAAATAATACTAATTGTTATTGTATTAGGTAGGTACATAATAATTGTTATCTTAATCTAATTTATTGGAATGCATAATTGTTTCTGTGATATTACTTAGCTTATTGAGTATTGTATGAATTAATTTGTTTTGTTTTGGTATTTTACCTGTTATATATGAATGTTTACTTAACCTAGTTAATAATATTTTAGATTCTGAGTGGAACGATGAATGTATTGGTTTTACAATGATGTGTGTTTTTTTTATTTTTCTTTTATTTTTGTGTCTGTCATCACGTTGTAGGACAGTAAAAGTGCTTGGATTTTTTTTAACAGTAGCTTTTCTGATAGGAAAGTGAATCTAGTTGGTACTTTGGGGGTTCAAAAAAGAAAATCTCCCAGTAGTTTCAAAAGCGGCGTGAAAAACAAAATAAAAATTTAGGAAAAACGGGAATTCTTACACTAAAATCTGTTTTCGAAAAAATCGATTTTGGTTTTTGGTGCAATTCTTAAACAAATGACCGAAGGTACATGAAATTTTGACTGAATGTTTATATTAGAATTTTCTATACACGATAACATTTTCAAAATGTTTTGAACTGTTTAGGCACATTTTCATTTTCCATTTTTTTTTAGTTTTTATTCTAAAAATATCAATAAAATTTTATTTGTTGGTTAAAAAAGCTTGAAAATTTAATACAAGGCTCCTACTTTATTGTTACAATGGCATTTGAAAAATATTAAAAATCCTTATTCACAGTTATTTTATAAGCATTTAAAGTTCAAAAATTGACAAAATATGGTGATATCACGAAAATTATCAAATTATTTTGAGTTTAGAATTCGTAAACATTTTTCTTTTTTAATCTAAGGTTTTAAAATGTAATACAAATTCCCTATAAGATTATTTACCTTTATCAAAAAAAAGAAATGTCTATAAGAAAGTCAAATTAAATTTTTATGAGCGTTTTAAATTCAAATTTTTACAACATTGGATATTCACTCGATTTCTCATGTAGCGATTTCCTTATTTTGTTGAAATTCAAAAACGAATAAATGGTTCTATTTTAATATCTATATAATTTCCTTACACTATGCAAATAACATAAAAATTAAAAACTAATTAAAAACTGGAATTTTTTCTCAAAATCGGTTTTCCACAAAATCAATTTTGGTTTTTTGGTGTAACTCTAAAAAAAATGAATGTATATACATGAAATTTTCAGCGGTTGCTTATATTTATATTTTCTATACACGATGATATTTTCAAAATATTATGATTTGTTTTGAACTGTTTAGGAACATTTTCATTTTCCATTTTTTTTTAGTTTTTTTTTCTAAAAATATCACTACAATTTTATTAGTTGGTTAAAAAAGCTTGACAATTTAATAGAAGGCTCCTACTATATTTTTTCAAAGGCAGATGAAAAATATTAAAAATTCTTAGTCACAGTTTTTTTTATAAGCATTTAAAGTTAAAAAATTTACAAAATTGATCAAATTTGAAATTGAATAATTATTTTGTAGTTAAAAATTTATAAAATGTTCAACTTTTATATCTAAGGAAGGAAAATTTAAAACAAGGTTTCACGTAAGTAGTTAATTCTTCTACCAAAAAATCTAAAATATACATAAGCAAAGTTTATTTTTGTTGCATATTCAGCATTTATATTTCATATAAGTATCATATTATTACGATCGGATGGGATTGTCCATCGGTCATTAGCAAGTAGACAATTTTAATGTACGCCATTACGATTTTTACCAATAACAATAAAAGACTATAATATACGTTTGTGTCATTATTCATGTTAACAATACACAATAATTAGTATCAGGGATTTTTGTTGATGTATAACGCGTTGTAAGTAAATAGGTACCTAATGGATATTATGATATGATTAATTTGGATTTCATTATACGTAGGTACCTATTATATTTCATTTTTTTTTTTTAAATGCCATAGATATGTATATAATATGTCTTATACCTAGAAAACATTCGGAGGCAATTCGAGTAAAAAAAGGTCACTTACCTAAATTTGGGAGGCAATTCTGAGCGGAGACATACCGTCTCCACTCAGAATTGTTTTTCTTATACAATGATATAATATCATTGAATTCAAATGAAATACCATCAATTATTCAGTGACCCACTTGTAACCTACTGTACAGCAGAGCACCTTTTTATTATACCTAATTTATAATAATTAACAATATCGTAATTGTTACACTAGTCATTATTATTAATTAATTAAAATAATAATTGATTATTAATTAATATTTAGATAAAATAATTAATTAGTTAACACTGTTTCATGATTGATGATAATAATAATAATAGTTGTGGTCCGAGTAGTAGCAGTAGTAGTAGTAGTAGTAGTAGTTCCCCCAAAAATATTGATCTAGACCCCAAGATACGCAGTGCCACCACTGTATTGCTAACCATTTACTGAACAATAGGACTTTTAAGTCCTTTGTCTGTGTACACGTATTTAAAAAAGAATAAAATAAAATATGTTCTATATGACCAATGACGAAATTAATTTAAAGCACCCCAATAGATAACGTTGAACACATAATTTTATAAGAGAAATATAATATTTAATTGGTCAACACCTCACACCCTCCAACCATGCCGTGTCCAGTCCTGTATATTTTAGTCCGTGTACTATATTATCCAATATATTAATATGCTTTAAACATTCCTTTTTTAAATTCTGAGTGGAACGATGAATGTATTGATTTTACAATGATGTGTGTCGAAATAATACTTCGATTTTCAACTTCAGTATCTTGTTCGATTGGAAAGTAAATATCGTTGGTGCTTGGGAGGTCAAAATTTAAAATGACCAGTAATTTTCAAAAGCTCCAAGCTAAACAAAAGAATAAAATTAATTAAAAACGGGAATTTTTACGCAAAATCGAATTTGGTTTTTGGTGTAGGTACCTAACTTTAAAATAAATGACCGTAGATACATGAAACTATTACTGGTTGTTTATATTTGCATTTTCTATACACGATGAAATTTTCAAAATATTATGATTTGTTTTGAACTGTTTAGGAACATTTTCATTTTCTATTTTTTTTTAGTTTTTTTTTTCTTTAAAAATTTAATACAATGCTCCTGATATATTGTTACAATTGAAGTTGAAAAATATTAAAAATGCATAGGCAAAATTTTTTTTATAAGCATTTAAAGATCCAGTTTTGACAAAATTTATCAAATTTAAAATTAAATAATTATTTTGTAGTTAAAAATGTATACAATTTTGAACTTTTATATCTAAGGATAGAAAATTTAAAACAATATTCCACGTAAGTTGTTAATTGTGTTACCAAAAAAATTAAAATATACCTAAGTACAGTTTATATTTATAGTTATAGTCATTTTAAGTTCAAATTTGGACGAAATTACATATTAAAAACCTAGAAAAACTATTTTAGTTATTTTGTTGTCATTGTATAATATTATTTGTGGTTAATTGAAACTTTTAAAGTGTACTAATATATATTTATTATAGTATAACGATTTGTTGTTGATGTATAACATACAGATTTTTATCAAATATAGATTTTTTATTAAACTTTTATATCTATTAAATTGGTTATACTCAATCAAAGTTTTATTATCAAATTTACATTTTTTTCTTCAGTGTAGATAATAATATTAAATAAAGATAAGATCTTAAATTTGTTTCAAACTATGTAAATTCCTTAAGTTGATAAGTGATAACCCCCGAAATTTCCCAGTTGAATATTATATAAAGTGTATAAAATATTTTTGAAGTAAAATAGTATTTTTTTTTCACCAAACATCTTCATAAACATGATTGAAGTCAAATATAATTTTAAGATTGTCAAAATATCTTGTATCAGATACTGTAAGCTAATAAAATGTTAGGCCCCCCGAAATGGAAATTGATTTTTCTCAGAAGTTGCTTAGTTACGAATTGTTTGATGTCGGTTACAATTAGTTATTAAATTGTTACTAAGTTTTAATATAGGTCCGATATTCGACAGGAAAAAGTCGTGGGGCTGCGTGAAGATAGCACCTTTAAAATTAATTTTGGGGCATTTGGTAGGTGTGCAAATGTTTATATTATTATTACAAATGTGAATAAATGGAATAACAATCGTTGGTACCATTTTGTAGCCCAAAAGTCGACTGTACAAAAAGTGGGGTGTGACGCTGGCACCAGGAAATCGATTTTGGAATTTACGGGTGACTGGGGGCCGGGGGGTGTATACATTTTGGAATTGTGGTTAAAAATTTGTACAAATTGTATAACAATAACTGATGTGGTTTTTGAGTTATATTTCAAACTTGCGAGGGACGCATTTCGCACAAGACTGAAATGGCCTTCCCGCGTGAGCCACACATACTATTTTTTGTCATGACTATAACGATATGTGCGAACGGCATTTTTGGGGATTTCCACTTTACCGCCCGGCACCATTAGGAATTCCCACTTTACCGCTCGCTGGACGGAAAAGGGATGCTTTCAAACACTTCAACAGCTATTGAAAACCAAACTTTCGGTGCAGGTGTGACAAAAAATATATTTCAAGGATTATGTTATCTGTGAGCCACAAGGTTTGTAATAAAAACGTCGTTAGTCTTAAATTATCTTTCTTTGTTTTATAATAAGTAACGTTGGAATTTGTCTAGACACATTATAATGTGATTATTGGTAAAAAACTGATGGCCTCAGCCGTTTCTTTCTTTTGTCGAATTGTTTCAATTGTTAAAAAACGTATTAAATACAATAAGACCTTGCTATTTTTTTTTTTTTTTTTACGAAAACCATGTTATATTGTTAGGTTATTATAACAGGGGCTCTTCGTCAGAGGAGACTTTGAGACTGGTATCCACTTTAAAATAAAACAAAATAGCTACTTGGAAATAAAATAATTAATTACAAATTAAAATGTATTTTCTTTGTTAATTATCATTGCGTGTTCCACAAAATCCAAAACCTATAAATAGTAATTTCGATAAAAATATTATTTATTAAATTGGATGACGGTCACCGATTCATTGAAACTGCTGTCCGACAGTTTCAATCGTAATACCTTTTTTTTTTTTTATCGAATATAATCACTACATGGGAGCCGAACTCGCATTGCTTAGCTTCCATGCAGCATCGTTTATTTAATAAAATGTACCCAACTTTGATTTGGTCTCGCATGAGTCGCGATTGTATAGTACCATCGACCCATGATGCCTCACAATATTTACAATCGGTCACAGGAGCATAGTCGGGTCGAACCCACACTATACTCCCGAAAAGTTAACATGTATCTCTATTTGCACGTATGTTTTGAGTCCTCTTCTTGGACCGGTGGTAGCCAGCCATCCTGGAATACTCGTGCTGAAGCCCTCCTCTTCGCGAAACTAATAAATAAGATAGGTTATGAATTTCAAATCCTAAATTCATAGTTTGGATGAGATACCTACCAATATAGAGAAAATATATGGTTCATATTTCAAGTTTATACCACTACGAGAAGAGTACCACAAAACATTGCACTTTTTCACTACACAATTTTTTTTAGCCCCCATACATACCTAAGACATTAATGTCAACAAATCGAATACCATTTACCAATTTACCATTAAAACTTTATCCGCCTAATAAATAATCCAAATTTATGATATTGAAAGAAAAGTAACTGTGAAGTAATTAATTACGATATTATCCCTATATAGTAACAAATAAGATAATAATACTGATTTTGATGATTGTATATTAAAATTAAAATAATGAACTATATGTTTGAGAACAATTTTGTTTGTTTTTTTTTTGAGAGAGAGAGTTTTATTAGACTACCGATTAAACTACTAAAGTTTATAAGAAGGTAGTTATAAGAAAAAAATATTTAGCTCTTGTAAATTAAACCTATAGCCATTATTTCAATTAAAAGTATTTATACATATTTTACTAAACTTTAGAGGACCATAGTTAATAAACTAGCCAACTAAAATTGATGATTTCACTATAAAAATTTTCAGAAAAAATAGCTTTACCGGATTCCATTAAAATATATTAGTTACCATTTGAAAAAAGAAAGTTATCTTTGCTATTGGTACCTACAGCTGCGTGTTAAAATTTTTAAATTTTTATAAAAAAATTGCTTGTTAAAAATAAAGAAAAACGTCTTTTATCGTTTAACGAAATGATATGTCATAGATCTACATATAACCGTTAAAAAACCCCACGTAAAATAACATAAGATACACCCTGTACATTCTATTATATTATTATATTGGGAAATTTTTATTGCTTCTGAGTGTGTGGCCATTCATACTCGGAAGATCTGAAGATAGTGTTTGTAGAAATTGTCTACTAATTCTAGGGACTAACAGTGTACAATACGTACAATATACAAAGTATAAAGTTGTGCATATAGATATACGAGACCTTTTGTTATTTAATCTACCATGGTACCTATACCTACTACGTGATAATGCAACTGCACGGATATATTTAAAAAAAAACGGCAATGTGACATTTATTATAAAGAAAAATCGGCCAGGGAGTCAGGGAAAAAAACTTGAAAAATGTAAGTGCAGCCGAGTGGGTCGCTGCAATTGACGTGTTAAATTTCAAATAGGACGCTAAACTGCCATATTATGCTGTCTCCGTCTTACAATAGTGGGTACAACGTTGCAGATTTAAGCTCAGCAGATCACGTTTAACTTCGTTAGCTTAAACATTAGAGTGAATCTACCTATTATATAACTTGATGGTAAGAACATTATCCGTGAATAAATGAGGATTTTTTATCAAATTTTAAGTATATAATACAGCTTGAATTAAAAATTCTCGTAACCCACTTAAAAAATTGAATCATCATAGGAAAACCCACAAATGAACCATGTTCTTACCATCAAGTTTCATAATAGGTCTATTCACTCTAGTTTTTAATCTAACGGAGCTAAACGTGATATTTGACCGTAAATTTGCCATGTTTGCACTTATAAGACGGAGACAACAAATATCAGTAATAGCGTCCACCTAAGATATATAAAATCATATTATGCCAAAAAAGATTCTGAGCGAGGTTCTAACCTCTATTACTACAAGTATTGTTATATTATTGCTATTAAATAGTAATTTATTTTAAAATAATCATGCGGTTGTGGTGGAGCGATAATAAATATGTATATTATATAGGTACCTAGGTAAAAATACCTTAAATTGTATTGAAACAATATTTAGACAAATAGATTTGTCGAACCCCTCAAAAATATTATTTCTTTAGTTTTTGTTAAGCGTTGGAGATCACTCAAAATCAGTAATAAAAATGATTTGCTTAATTGTGTTTTGTCCGTGTGGCGTGTGGGCTAGAGAGAGCAAAAAAAATGGTGCACCGAAATTCTTTTATAACCGCTACGAATGTCAATTTATTATTGTCGGGTTGCTTTTTAACGCAGGTACTTAACATTATTATTTAGTCGTTACTCGTTGTACCAAATACTAGTGAATTCGTTTATTTCCCGAGTTAAATGGCAGTCTTATACAAATGTTGTTAATTATTATATTACCCAATAATAATATATTATTATATTAACATATACTGAATATTGGAGCGGACAGTCAGGTATTATTTTTTTTTCTAACGATAATCTTTTGGAATAATTGTAGTTGTCATTAGGTTCGTAACGTGAACATAATATGAAGATCCATTATTGTTCAATAGATCATTTTACTGATTAGACTGTTCAGAGTGCGTTTCGGTGTATATATTTTTAATTACATTGAACAAATAATGGCCATTGTCGAACGTTATCATTAGGGGCCGGAATTCGATGTCCTGAAAAACCTTTAAAAACGACTTAACATGTTATAATGGTATGATATATAATAATATTCGATATCGAATACTCATTAAGGTCCCCACACACTGCAGCGGTGGCGGTGGCGTTAAATTCTATTGTCTTGGCTTCACCACCGCGGTGAGCGATGAAATGTGTCCTACAGCAATTCACCGCCGCCGCCACCGCTGCAGTGTGTGGGGACCTTAATATAGTACTATAGAGTCCCTCGGCACAAGTCAAATAATATACAATACGTTTTGGTCGTTATCGGAAATAATAATTGTATAGCTATTACGATAATACCCAGTTTTTCAAACAAGTTTTCGACGAAAGTCGACTTGTGCACTCTGACTAACGCATATTGTACTCAACAACATGTATACGTAGTGAGCTGTATTGACACACAGTTACTTTATCGTAAAAACCAATCTTGTGTTGTGTTAGTACTAAATTAGGCATTGTTAATTAGACTCACTCTGTATACGTGAGGCGGCCGGCTGCAGTTATTCGCCGCGACAATATTATAGTAATATATTAGTACCTGGGTAATTATTTTCCATAGGTTTACGAAGGTACCTACTCATTGTTTAAAAATAAAAACATAATAAAAGCAGGTAAGTGGGTGTCGCTCTGCTGGACAGTAGGTTACATGAGTGTCAATGTAGGTATAATGAATTGTACCTAACTCGAATTCAATAATATAATTTCAACTCCTAAATTCATACTTTGCATGTGATACCTACTAATATAGGGAACCTATTTGGTTCAAATTTCAAGTTTATCCCACTACGAGAAGAGCACCACAAAACATTGCACTTTTTTTATTCCACAATTTATTTTAGACCCCATAGTCCATAAATACCTAAGACATTAATGTCAATAATCGAATACCATTTACCAATTTATCATTATTACTTTAGCCACATAATAAACAATCCATATTTATGATATTGTAAGAAAAGTAACTGTGAAGTGATTAATTACGATACCTATAGTAACAAATTAACATAATAATACTGATATCGATGATTGTATGTTCAAATAAAAATAAACTATGAACTATGAACTATGTTTGCCAACAATTTTGTTTGTTTGTTTTTTTTTTTTTTTTGAGAGAGTGTCATTAGTTTACCGATTAAACTAATTAAGTGAATAAAAAGGTAGTTATAAGAAAATAATATTTAGCTCTTGTAAATTAAACCTATAGCAATTATTTAAATTAAAAGTATTAATGCATATTTTACTAAACTTTAGAGGACCATAAAAGGACATTAAACGAGCGAACCAAAGTAGATGATTTCACTATAAACATTTTCAGAAAAAAAAGCTTTACCAGACTGCATTGAAAAATATAGTAGTTGCCATTTAAAAAAAAAGTTGATTTTGGTATTGGTACACCTGCTCGTTAAAAAATTTTGAAATTGTTATGAAAAAATTGCCTGTTAAAAATAAATAAACGTCTTTTTTCATTTTAACGTAATTCTATGTCATCGATCCATAACCGTTAAAAAAAACCCAGTGTACAATGACATAAGATACACCCTATATATTGTGTTATATAGTCCGTTGGAGAAACATCTCGAACAATGAAAATGGAAAAAAAATGTATTAAAACGATAAACAATAAAATACGTGTAAACACTTCAGGTATTTATAATATTTATACCTTTCAGCATTAAAGTATAAACACGAAACGTGCAATTCCCGACAGTCGGACTGGCCCTCTCATCACTCAACCATCCACCAACCAACCAGTGTACACTGCCCACTGGGTCACATCAATATATTATCCCAGTAACCGGTAACACTGACGACTGCCGAGTGCCGACTACCGAACACTAGCTCTCTACAATGCCATTATATTCTCGACGGCCTACGAGTTACACTCCCAACGTTACCATCGACAGCCTGAGTTCTTGACGGAACAGAAGACGACGACGGTAAGTACCACCATATTATCCGGACGAAGTTCTACACGACAACTGCGCCGGTGCCATAGCAGATTTCTGCACTCGTTCCGGCAACGACAGAGGTTCGTAGAAGGTATTTATTTATTTTGCTATTATTATTGGCGCACAAACCGAAACTGATCGGTATGGTGATTATGGTTAAAAATAATAACAATTTGTACGTTTATAAGTGTTTAAGAGTAAGATGTCTTATAATAAATTGGTCCTTAACTAATAGCTGCAGTTATAATATTAAATGGCATTTATTAATAAATTTAATAAATGCCTAATGTGGGTATCGTCTATTACTTTAAAATATAAATATTATTACCTAACTAATATAAAAGAGGTAGATATAGTGGATATCTAGTTATGAATTAAATATATAATAATTTATTTTTTGATAGTCATAATATACAATATATCTACATATTATATTCCAGTAATGTTTTTTTTTGTAAATCTTACCATGTTCAGAGAAACATAGGGAAACTATGTTATAGGGAAACTTCCATAAACAGTTCGTAAATTATTGAATATTATAATGCTAAATACAGCTTTTATAGTTTAAGTGTTAATGATATTACGTATATTACCTAAACTCGGAAATATTTACACTTAATTACAATTAATACCTGCCATTGAATAGAGGTTCTTAATATGTTAATTTTTTATACAGTACTTAAATTCCTGGTCGAAATATGTTACATCAAACATTTGTTTGTGATTTGTTAGTGCGTTTCATTCCGCCGTTAAAATGTGCACCTTCAATAGTTATAGATATAGCATATCATATAAGGGGGTGCTTCGTGCTTGAGATGTACTTATTCGAGTCAAGCCCCTAGTTTTATCTGAAACTATTCAATACATTAATATAAAATTGATCCTTGGATTAATTTTAGTTAAATCTCATATTTTTAGATTAAATTACTTAAATCTGAGTTTTATATTATTACAATTAATACGTAAAAAAAATGGAATTAATATTTCATATGCTTATTTACGTTAAAATCTTTAAGATTCGTCTTAAATAATTCATCCATGCGTATGATTAGAAAATCTTAGATCACTAAACAATAAAACTGAAAATCTTGTAGTAAAAATTCTCAAAAAGCTAGGTATTTACACCTACCAGCTACTTTACCAATTATTAGGTACCTATGCAATTTGTATGAATTGTTATAATATACATGTTTGAAAATGATAAAATTAAAAAAATCGGGAAAGTGGGCAACGTTCTGTTCTGCTGTACAGTAGGTTACAAGTGGGTCACTGTAATGGATAGTGCTAAATTTGGATTCAATGATACAATATCATTGTATAAGAAAAACCATTCTGAGCGAAGACGGTCAGCCAGCCTATGATATTAGGTACTAAGTATATTTTATGATATTATTGTGAATAAAGTATATATAACATAATAATTTTAATAACCTATATAGTATATACGCTGAACTTTGTCTTAAATTTTCAATTCTTAGCTATAAAACTGGAATATTTTATAAATTTTTAACTATAAAATCATTTTTATTTTTAATATTTTTAAACTGCTATTGTAACGATATATCTGGAGCCTTGTATTATATTTAACGCTTTTTGACCCAACAAATAAAATTGTATTGACATTTGTAGAAAAAAACTAAACAAATTTAAAATTTAAACTGTCTGTAACCAACTCAAAACGAGTCTCAAAATATTTTGAAAATGGTATATAGTATAGGGATTGATAAAATAAACAGATGGTGTAAACTTAAAGTACCTATCTACAATTATTGGTTTTTAAATTACAAATAAAGAAGAAAATCGCTACATTACAAATCGATTGAATATCTAATATTGTAAGAATTTGAACTTCGAACGCTCATAAAAGTTTAATTTACGTTCTGGTAGACATTTTTTTTTTACAATTATAATTGACAAACATAATAATATTATGAGGAATTTTGTATTACATTCTCAAGTCTGAAATTTAAATAGAACAATTTTAAATAATTTTAAATAATTTTTTACTCGAATAATAATGTTTTAATTACCTACTAATGTAATCTAAAAATGTTATCTAAATATTAATTTAATAAAATTGCCTAATCAACTTAATCAATTATACAAATAAAACCAATATTGGTTGATAGTTGTCCGGCGATGTCATAAGACGGAAATTATTGATATTTGTAATTTTAGCTCATAACTTCTCATAATTACATTAATAAATGATTGTCGGGGTCAATACATTTACCTATGTATCTTTGGTTAAAAATTATATTTTTTTTTTCAATCTTATCTCCATATTTGTATGCCTTCTCACTTTCGATTCTTGAGTGTTACGATACCTAATGATAATGAATACCTAATTTAAACTGTGTGCCGATTGCTCATTGAAAGTTTTTTCGCATGAGGTACTTGGCGGTCTCATTTTAAAAATGCCTGCAAACGTTCAACAAGTGTGATTGGTTGCCTAAATAAAAACAATTTGTTCAAGCTTTGCAATCAAAACTGGTAACAAAAAGTTTGAATAGAGGTATTTTCATCGAAATGTCTACTGGACGACACGTTTATAGAGTCGTATAATATAGATTTTTTTAAGCTATATTTCTAGTAGATTAGCGATTAATTGGCATGCCTACCTAATATATTTTGCTAGCCTGTCGATTACTATCCACGGATAGTATAAGTATGTATTACTCTACAAAAAAAAAAAAACAAAACGTCGAGCATAACGTTCAGTGAATTATTTAGCACATATGAATAAGAAGATGAAGGTTTTTCTAAAAATTATTTTTATTTTTATCAACTTTGCGTAGGTTTTCAGTTTAAACTCGGACTTAATTAACATAATATGAATATTAAATTTAAAAAAAAAAAAAATGTTACTTAGCAAAATAATTATAAAAATCACATATAGGTAGGTATGTATTATAATTTCATAATAATTTGTATAGTACCTAGTATATCCAATATATCCATATAGGGCCTACTATATGTATAATATCATAGTACTGTTCATAAAATTACTAATACTATTTAAATGTTTTTTTTTCACAATCATGTGATGTCCATTACTAGAAGGATAATATTATGACTTAGGAGAGTACAGAATTTCCTCGTGATCCAATTAATTGCATTTAAAAATATTTATAACTTGGTAGTATAAGTATGTATTACTCTACAAAAAAAAAAAAAAAAACGAAACGTCGAGCTTAACGTTTAGTGAATTATTTAGCACATATTATCATGAATAAAAAGATGAAGGTGTTTCTAAAAATTATTTTTATTTTTATCAACTTTACGTAGGTTTTCAGTTAATAATTTTAAGAACCTATATAATATACATTATACATATACGCTGAACTTTGTCTTAAATTTTCAATTCTCAGCCATTCTCGTTATTGTAGTATAATGGATCCTCGATAAGAAAAATCAAGGGCAATGAATATTTTTGAATTACTTAGGTTAAATTAGCAAGGGAATGGCATTCATTTTGATTTATTAAGGTTTTTAACTTATCAAGGTTCTGCTGTAAGTACAATTTTATCTTAAATAATTGTATTTAACTGTAGGTAAGAAAACTAATTTTGTAATATTATTAAATACTGTTTTAAAATTGCATAGTCATATATATTAAGTATCCTAAGAATTTTGTGCAACTTACTTTATTTTATACTGAATAATAAAATATATAGGCAGGTACTGGAATATAAATTAAACAATAAATGGCTCTTAATGATGTCTATAATAAATAAATATTCAAATAAATGGTTGATAATTTTGTTTTGTTACATTTTATTTTTGATTATCAAAAACCAATATAATATGTAAGTGAACATTTGAAAGTAAGATTATTATCTTCAAGTATTCAGAAATTATATTTTTAATTTGTAGCAAAATAACTAAGATTTGTATAAATAGGTATCTAAATTTGTCTAAATTTGAATTTAAAATATCTATAAAAAAATAACTGTTTTTTTTTATGTATAAATGTTATTGTTAAAGTATGAACAACTTATGAAGAACCTTATTATAAATTTCCAGTTCTTAACTATAAAAATTCAAATTTCCTTGATTATATAATTACATTTTGTCAATCTTGTATTTACCTTTTTTGTTTATTTATTTATTTATGGTAAATTGGTAATGACTCTTTTGAAGGAACAGTAAGTATTAGTTAACAATATTAGGGTTTAACTATTTACGTAACATACTTTAAGAGAAGGTAATTAAAATAAATTTATGACAAATAAATAATTAAAATAACAGCTGATATAAAATATATTAATAATACTCCATTTGCAATTGAGTTTAATGCTACATTTTGATTAAAAACATTACGTTACATAAAGAAAAAGTCCACATTATCCATAATATGATTTCTAATGTTAATGCTCTAGGGACAAAAGAAGTGGAACTATAATTATTGTTTTTTAAATGAAAAATGAAACAAGTTTGATTTCCTTCAACAGTGATAAGTTTTATTAAATTCAACCATAGAAAGCAATTGTGGGAAAAAAATTGACCTTTCAACAATTCATAAGTAAACATATTAATATCTGCAACCTTTCTGCTTACCTAAAAAGATATAAACCTTTTTTTTTACCAATTTCAACCCTTTTCTGCTATTGATGAAAAAAGAATAGTTTCCTGGAAATTGAAATTAATTTTTTATGATTGTATGAAGATTAAATTTTGTTGGCATAGGATATTCACCCGTGAACTAAGAACTTAATCTCATAAAACGAAATTTTTATTTTCACATAATGCTTATTTTATAATTTTTGTATACAATATGATAAAAGTTTCAGAATATTTTTTTTTTTTCGTTACTTAAAGATATTTTAATTTTTATTATTTTTAGTTTTTGTTTTAGAAATTATAATAAACATTTATTGTCAACAACCTTCAAATGTAGGTATTTCAAGGTTTCTCATATTAAAGTATTTCATACTGTAACCAAACATGAAACAGTCTAAAAAATACAAAAACATAGTTTTTTAAATAGATATTTTAAGTTCAAATTTGGATGAAATAAGATATTTAAAGAATGTATAACGATTTTCGTTATTTTGTTGTAATTTAAAAATATAATAAATATAATTTGTTGCTACATGAATCTTTTAAAGGAATATTATTATATGACAATTTTAAATGCAATTTTTTAGCCAAAAATTATTTAAACCTACTGACTACTGTATCACTAATGTCTAATAGTAAAATAAATTACTTTAATAGTTTAATATCAATAAAATCATAAAATATATTTAGTAGTACCTATAGGCAGACTGTCTTCTCTTAAAACCATTTTTCGTATATAAACATTTCATATCATCAAACTCAAATTTGACACAACCACTACAGTGACTACTTAAGAGAAGTACTGCATACGAGAGCGGAAGGTACCCATTTCCTACATATTTTTTATTCTATTTTTTAGTTACCTGTTATTTTTATATTTAATTTATTTTTAAACGTCTAGTTAGTAACTCCTATAAGTATACAATTTAAAAGTTTTTGTCTAGAATTGCTGTGTCTATATAATAAATGTATCATTTTGTGGTATAATTATTATTTATGTAAGTATTTTATTGGTCTCAGTATATCATTAGCTTCTTGTAAATTGCCTATACGTATGTTATAACAAATGGCTTGATTCAGTATTTCATTATTCAATCTGTAGAATGAATATTAAACAGGTTAATACCCTAACTTATTGGAAATATTGGTTTTTAATTTTTGGAGTATTATACCTCCTAAGTCCTAACCTGAGGAGAATATGACATAATATATTGTGTATTGTATTAAATAATAATAATTATTAAAAAAAAGGTATGATAATTTTGCTAATTTTTATTTTAGATACTGTGAAAAGTGATAAACAACCACATGCATCATCTGGAGTGACACAAGACTTACCAATGCTGATAGGTAATAATTAATTTAAGAGTTTGTTTGTTCGACAGATAATAAATACAAGAAAATAATTTTTGAACAGAACCCCATTATGACGAATGATACGTAAGTATTATAAAAAAAAAACAATATATTTTTTTTGGCATACACACAAAATTATAGAACACATTTTTTTCACTGATAGAAAAATTTATGCGACTGGAGAAATACTAGAAACAACTGCTTTTGCTGAGTCGCCTACGACTATAACGTCTGCATCTACTATAACTGCTGAACCGTCAGGCATAGAACTACATCCGAAAAAACGTTTAAGAGTTAGCAGTATTGAATCTATGACTAGTGATAATTCATCCACCACCAATGTTACTGCTGTAGAAATTAATCAGTCCAGCACAACCAGTGAACCTGCGACTGGAGAAATACCAGAAACAACTGCTTTTGCTGAGTCGCCTACGACTATAACGTCTGCATCTACTATAACTGCTGAACCGTCAGGCATAGAACTACATCCGAAAAAACGTTTAAAAGTTAGCAGTATTGAATCTATGACTAGTGATAATTCATCCGCCACCAATGTTACTGCTGTAGAAATTAATCAGTCCAGCACAACCAGTGAACCTGCGACTGGAGAAATACCAGAAACAACTGCTTTTGCTGAGTCGCCTACGACTATAACGTCTGCATCTACTATAACTGCTGAACCGTCAGGCATAAAACTACATCCGAAAAAACGTTTAAAAGTTAGCAGTATTGAATCTATGACTAGTGATAATTCATCCGCCACCAATGTTACTGCTGTAGAAATTAATCAGTCCAGCACAACCAGTGAACCTACTCCATTTACCAATTACTATCAAATGTTTTTAAACATTAGAAAACAAGTAAATTGATTAAATAATAATATATTTGACAAAATTGTTGTTTTTATTTGTGTATGTTATTATTGTTATTTATTTATGTTTTGTAGATTCATGAGAAACATATGAGTATGTTTCCTGTGCAACCGAAACCACCATTTGGCTTTGAAGACTATCTTATGAACAGGCGTACGTATATTTTGGATTCCAACTATAAAAACCGTGTGGTACATACACAAACTCCTACGCCAACTAATTTACACAAGCATTTAAAAAGTCTGTTTGTTGAACAAGAAAAAGAGAGACAAAATCTTCGTGTAAAGGTTTGTTTTCAGTCGAGCTTTAGAAAAAAAATGACAATAAATATAATATTATAACTACCATAATTTTATAATTTGTTTAGCACTTAGTAGAAAAAGAAAAATTGGTGCTGAGTGTTGAACAAGAGATACTGAGAGTTCATGGACGCGCAGCTCGTGTCTTAGCTAATCAGCCTTTACCATTTTCTGTATGTACTGTACTCAAGGACAATGATGTATATAAAATTATGAAACATAAGCAAGAAGAATATAAGAATGAACATGTACATTCCGGTGACAATGGTCGTATTTTTTTGTCATGGCTACAAGAAATAGATGATAAATGGGAAAAGATTAAGGTAACAATTTCATAAATTATAACTATCTAAAAAAAATAATATTAAAATGTGTTATGGTTACTAAAGATTGATTTGTTACTGAGACAACACTATGAGGCAGATAGTTTACATGCTGTACAGAAAATGAATTGGGGATGGAAGTTGAAGGAGATTCAGTTGTGTACCTATAGCAGCTTGGAACCCAATATCGACGAAGAACATGTACCGATGGTTCAAGTCAACAAAGATTTTGATCACTTTCCCGCCTAATCTAGTTATGTTATTTATTAACTTATCAGTAAAATGTCGACTGACGAGGGATGTTTGATTATTAGAAGAAGATATAGTTCATATTATTGCTATGGAAAACATAAATATTTTAATTGACAACTTCTGACGTTTATCACTTGTATTTAATTCTGCCATTTTTTCAATAATATGTAAACTGTTTTCTCAAACCAAATGTTTTTTTTTTCACACCATATTATTAATTAGATTAAGAACAGAACTAATCGTTTTGAAACTGTCTTTTGGAATATTTAAGAAATCCTCAATTATAACATTTAATGGGACCTATTTGTATTCATCATACATTTTTTTGTTGAATTTGCATTGATTTGATTTTAAATGTTTACCTTAAATATTATAACCACCAATCTTTGATGAGCAACATAATGATAAATAATGATAAATACTAATAAACAATAATGCAAATATAAAATACTGCACCACGATTAATATAATAAAGGTTGGTATAACTAAAATCTTGTCTTAAGTTTAAATATTTTAAAATAAAAAGCTATCTAGTAGGTCTCTTGGTTTATCAATACAATGAAGCAAGAATAGGGGTTTTATAATAATATAATAACTAGAATGTTGTAGTCATTCATTCTTAATAAGATATAATTTATAGAGATTAAAACGTGCAATTTATCTACCTTACATTATTATTTATTAAAGTCTAAGTATTATTATTATTAAATATTGGATTTTTTGTGCACCTAACACCTCAACAACTGGCAAAAACAAATTTAGTAATTATGTAACAAATACCTAGGTAGGTACTTAAATTTTATTTTTATTGCTATTTATTTTTGTAATATTATTTATTAGTTGGCATCAACAACTATTTAGTACTATTTTAAAAAAAAAACAATTTAATTTAATTTAAATAAAAATATAAAACATTTTAAAATTTTAAATATAATATTTAAACTGATTTACTATATTTGATCAAAATGTATTATCATTTACATTTCTAAGTTTTTTTCTGTAAAATTATGTCTTCTGTCACTTAATATGTCTTTTAATTGTGAAACACACGTTCTCCATCAACACTTGTTATCAGGCGATGTTTGTAGCAGTTTATAATAGCAGTATTTTGTTTTAAATCTATGTCATTTTCATTTATTGAATCGTTTAATTGTTAATAATTGTTGACAAAAGTCCACAGAACAAAATTAATGTGAAGATAGGTTCTTAAATTACAGTTTGCGTCAATTTTTGATTTAATTTCACAACCAATAGTCACTGATTGTAAAGGACTGTATCACTAATCTATAGGATTTGAAACGGGAGGCGTTCAAAATCCCGACAATGATAATCCCGAATGGTCAAAAACCCGAAACCAAAATCCCGACAGTTCAAAATACCGACAGTTCAAAATAGGTAGTAGGTTACAAGTGGGTATTTTAATGGATGGTACTAAATTTGAATTCAATGAAATAATATAATTGTATAAGAAAAACGATTCTGAGCGGTGACGGTATGTCAGTTTATGTATAAGACATATTATATACATATCTATGGTATTAAACAAAAAATGACCTATAATAGGTACCTATAATAAATTCCAAATTAATCATATCACAATATCCATTAGATACTTATATATAACGAATTATACATCAACAAAAACCGTGATACTATCATAGATATATAATAGTAGGTACACTTTAGAAGTTTCAAGTACCCACGAATAATATTATACAATCACAACAAAATAACTAAAATAGTTATTCTAGGTTTTTTATTATGTAATTTCGTCCAAATTTGAATTTAAAATGTCTGTAAAAAATAACTGTGTTCATATATTTTTTAGATTTTTTGGTTATAGTATGAACTATTTATGAGAACCTTTGTGTTGAATTTGTAATCCTTAGCTATAAAAACTGAACATTTTATAATTTATTAATTACAATGATTGATAATTTTCGAGATTTTGCTAAATTTTGTCAAAATTTGATCTTTAAATGCTTATAAAAAAAAACTGTGCCTATGTATTTTTAATATTTTTCAACTGCTATTGTAACAATATATCAGGAGCCTTGTATTAAATTTTTACACTTTTTGGCCCAACAGATAAAACTTTATTGATATTTATAGAAAAAAAAAACTAAAAAAAATTGAAAGCTGTAAATGTCCATAAACAGCTCAAAAAGAGTCAAAATATTTTCAAAATTGTATGGTGTATAGAAAATGCTAATTTAAACATTCAGTGAAATTTTCATGTATCTACAGTTGTTCGTTTTTGAATAATAACAACAAATAATAACAAATAAGGAAATCGCTACATGAGTAATCGAGTGAATATCCAATGTTGTAAAAATTTGAATTTCAAACGCTCATAAAAATTTAATTTGACTGTCCAGTAGAGATTTTTTTATTGATAAAGGTAGATAATCTTATAAGGAATCTTGTGTTTCATTTTCAAATCTTAGATTTAAAAAGGAAAATTTTTACGAATTCTTAACTCAAAATAATTTGCTAATTTTCGTGATTATTCCATATTTTGTCAATTTTTGAACTTTAAATGCTTATAAAAAAAAATTGTGACTAAGGATTTTTAATATTTTTCATCTGCCTTTGAAAAAATATTTTAGGAGCCTTCTATTAAATTTTCAAGCTTTTGCAACTAACAAATAAAATTTTATTGATATTTTTAGAAAAAAAACTAAAAAAAAATGGAAAATGAAAATGTCCCTAAACAGTTCAAAATAAATCAAAATATTTTGAAAATGTTATCGTGTATAGAAAATGCAAATATAAACAACCAGTGAAAATTTCATGTATATACGTTCATTTATTTTAGAGTTACACCAATAACCAAAATCGATTTTTTGGAAAACCAATTTTGCGTAAAAATCCCCGTTTTTCCTTAATTTTTATGTTGTTTTCCCCGGCCCTTTGAAAACTACTGGGAAATTTATACTTTTGACCCCCCAAAGTAACAACTAGATTAACTTTCCTATCAGAAAAGCTACTGATGAAGAAAATCCAAGCACTTTTACTGTCCTAAAACGTGATGACAGACACAAAAAAAAATAAAAAAAAAACACACACATAATTATAAAACCAATACATTCATCGCTCCGCTAGAATCTAAAAAGTTATTTACATAGTTTAATATTGAAACTTTTATGTTATTTAAATATAAAACATCATTGTTTTACAGGTACAAAGTAAACCTTTTTACACTTGATAGGTTATATTATATTTTGTACAATCATTTACTTGTGTACTTGAAGTTAGGGATCCAAGGTATGAAAGTCCACCTAAGCAGATGATGAAGAACAAGTTAGTTACATTTTAGTGAAAAAATTTAAATGCTTGTCAAATAATTGAATGATGACAATAGTTCTCGCAGAATGGTCAATGATTAGACAGAGCTTTGCTACACTATAACTAGTAACTCTACAATTGGTTTAAAAGAGGCTTTTTTTAGATATTTTAATTTTGAAGCAAGTTACGAGCGTTTTTAATTTGGGACCAAACTAGGATGCAGCCGATCATTGATGTTCAGTGTTTTACGTAACCTGTGTCATAGAGCAGGTTAAGATAATGACCGTCCAAAAAAGCCATACCTGGTCGCCATATGCGTCCGGTTCATTCAGTGGAGTTTCTTTACCTGTTATGCTTTAGTTTAGGTAAGGTTAGGTTCTTCTAGGTTGGTCTGAAATTTCAACTTCTCTTATTTATAATTATTGTACGATGATACAGGGAGACGTCTCCGCCAGGTCATTTGTTATTATATTCTCAAAGTTTTGATATTATACTATTGTGCTACATGCACCTGTCCTAAAGACTACATACAGTGTTCAGTGATATTCACCTCTATATTATATATAATAATATGATATATCTAACGGTGTTACCTCAATCCCTACACTCTCGTAAATCGTAATCCGAATCGCTGGGCTGACCGTTAACGCCGGACCCCTCGTGATGTGGTTGTGACAGGAAGTATGAATTGCATAACGCTGTTGTGGTTTTATATTAATCTCGAAATAACTAATTTATGCTGTTATATGAAAATATTAATACTCATGATAATAACTGGAAAAAGGTATGCTCGAGGATCATCATATTATTATAAAAATGTTGAACATTCTATGACGCTACAAATTATAGCAATATATAATATTTAAACTGTTCAAATTATTGTTTTGATTTTTTTTTTTTACTCTTTGAACTTCATATCAATAATAATTACCGTATGATTTGATTTAAATATTATTGAAAACATTGAGATAAGAATAATTATTTTATTAATATTATTAGGTACTTTTATTACACAATCATTAAAATATAAATATTAACAATTTGTCATTATTTTATATAAACCTCAAATAGTTATAATTAATGTATTGATTTATATAATATTAATAAGTGGCTTATACATTTAAATTGTGTTTAATTTATTTTTTACTATCACACATAGAAATGGGGTAGTTAAATTAACTCCGAAGTCCGAAGTCCGAAGTCTTGTCACATACTAATAACTCAGTTTAATAGTTTTTGTTGTAAAGTGAAACACTAATGGAGAGTTGATTTAAATATCCTGTGTTGAGCATTAAAAATTCTAAAGCAACAAATTGTAAATATTAAAATTAAGATACTTTGTTCATTGTTGTTTTGTTGTATTTTTTTAGTTTTAAGTTTAAATAGTATTGTGGTCAATGTAATATATTTGTAAAGTTATTACCAACTAAAATTTGATTTGAGTTAAGTCAAAATTTAATTGTAAATGTTGATGTGATAAGACGGCTATGGAGTTATGTTGACTATAGAAGAGATAAAAACAGCATGACATAAAATAATGAACAACATCATAAGCCATCACGAATCACGATACAATTACTGTTAACAAGTTGTACCACCAGATATTGTTTTATTGTTGGATTATGTTATTATATTACATAATTTCATTGTGATTTGTGGTTATGAATTTACGTCTGAATTATGAAAATAATATGGGCTTTCTTATCTGTTATCTGTACAAAGTATCAGTGCTTATAGGTTTTTCCGTTATTCGTTCAGTACTAAATTCATAGGTAAGTCTATATCGTCTACAAGTATATAATATTAATATCATGGATTAATTAAACTGCACGGTATGTACCTATTTAGAATAATGGTAATTTGTATGTAACAATTAGATATGCTTTATAAATTTATATCCCAAAAATAATAATTTGTTATATGTATTATTCATTTGATACTAGCTCTCCGAGCGTCGCTGGGAAACACCCCAAGACCCCCATGAGTGGGCCCTGAGTGTTGTCGATTTCGGAAGCTGCAGTGGTCTTGTGGTGCAGACGTGTGGTCTCGACCCGACAAGGTATATCGGCGATGAGAAGGTATGGTGATAAGGATGTGTGATAAGGCTAGGACCACTGCTGTTCGACGTGGTAGCTCGGGCAGGAGATCCGGACGGCCAGGTCGTCGTGTAGAAGACAAAGTCTTTGACAGAGTCTTTACGACAACGCCGCCGGAAATTCGAAATTCAGTAAAAAAATAATATAGCCATTGTATTTTTGTGGGTGTCTAGCAGGTCAGTCACCTCAAATGACGTCAACCGTAGTAATATGGGTAGGCTATCCAACTGCGTCGAATCGCGGACAGCGTTCATTACTGTCACCGAAAACGCAAAATTAAGTAAAAATCTGTTTTGGTCTTCGGTCTCGAGCCGGTCGGTGTGTGATGAGGTTGGAATGTTGGAATGTACCTATATACTAAAATAACTACATCCTACATTCTACATTTTAAAAATTAATAATAAGGACCTAGTTGTCTGTTTGACATCTTGAACTATAAAAATAAATTAGACAAAAAACACAGTTTACAATAAAAAAAAAAACGAACCAAATAGAATATAAATTTCCTTTTAAATTATTTTAATATAATATATAAAACATAATATTCAATCTGTCTTGGGCTACAACCAATAGGATAGTATTTATGTTTTAATCATTTAATTATGTTGTAATTTTGTAGTATTAAGTTTATCAAGTAAATTAATATTTGTATACTTGTACCTATTTAAAAAGCAAACACAAATGACAAATTATATTCCATTTTGTGTTCTGTTACATTTATCTAGTGGCCATGGTGATATTTATAAAAAAGTTCAGTTTATAAAAAGGCATTAATTGTTAAATACAAAGGTATTTATAAGTCTAGGTACGAACATATAATTTAATAAATAATCTGAAAACAATTAAATCATTAGTACCTAAGTCACATTTTATGTAGTACATAATTTTATGCAGTACCTACCTATTTGGAAAAATGTATAGTTGTTAGTAATTTAAAATCACATAACAATGAATTACAATTAATAGTGCGATTTTTAAGATTAAGGTTTTAAACAACTATCTACATAATATTATATTATATGAAAGAAAATGATGTAATTTACCATACTTTATTATGTCACTAATCGGAGAGTACATTAATCTATTTATGATAGACTAAGACACGTCCACTCCCGCAGACAGTAAGTTGCGGACGGGTTTTATTTATTTTATATTTTTATCTATTTTTTACCTTTTTCATATTTGTCCTTTTTAATATTTAAATTAATGTTATTAGTTATTACTAATCTCGATTAAAAATAAAATTATTTTATTTTATTCCCATACTCAATATTACACATTTCTTGTGAAATATTATTTTGAACTTAGTTTTGACTTTTGTTTTAAAGTCCATTTTCAATTTTCAACTTACAAAATATTTAAAACCTCAAAAATATGACCACGAAAATTATACGCCCGGGGATAAATCCCCGACTTCCCCAGTAACTCCCCCCTTAGATCCGGCCCTGGTTACATAGTTGAAATAGTAGTACCTACAATGATAAGATATATTTTTTACAAACAAACAAATGAATTGACAGTGATTGTAAAACCGTAATGAATACATAAAACCGTGTTTAGGATAATTAGTTAAAAATGCAATAGTTAAGTTACATTATGTACTTAACATTATATTTTTTCTATATAAACAATTTAATAGTTAAATTACATTTATACACATTATAATATATTTTTTTTATATACAGACATGTAATTATAGTTAAATTACAATTATGTACATGACATTATACTTTTTTTTAAATAAACAATTAATTAGGTAAAAATACAATAGATAAAATACAACGATGAAGGGACATGACATAATATAATGGTATAAAAATTTAGTAGTAAAAATATTCATACAGTAAAGTAATATTATAAACATTTTAAAAAACCAGTAACTATAATTTGTAAAATAACGTAAGAAAATCGAAAAAAAAACATATTTACCCACGTAAATACATATTATATTATAATACATAAAAAATGAAATATGGTAGATCAATTTTAAAAAAATTGAACGAACATACACAAAGTAAAGTTAAAATAATAATAATAGTAAAGAGAAAAGATCGGAAATTTGTAAAATTACGGGAAAAAAATGCAAAAAAATTCGGGACTCGGGCGGCCGCGTAAACCATATGGCATTGACGGCAACGACGTCCTAAAAGCGTACGACGGATTCGAACCCGGGACCTACGTGTTTCCTACCTAACTACTAACCTACTCGGACACAATTATTTGAGATGTGAAATAAGGTCAAAACATCAACTGTTAAGCCGTGCGTCTACGGAGCCGATATATTCGATGTTCATCGATGTAATCGCATATAATTCGCTTGTAATACGCGCATCTCCCATATATATATTTAACGGAGCTCGTGAAAAACGTTTTCAGTTAATAATTATTAAACCAATTGGCAAAAAAGGCAGGTAAGTGGATGTCGCTCAGCTGTACAGTAGGTTACAAGTTGGTCATTGTTTAATGGATTGTATTAAACTTGAATTCAATGATATAATATCATTGTATAAGAAAAACGATTCTGAACGGAGACGGTTTGTCAGTCTGTATATTTTATAAATATACATTTTACATTTTTTAAATATTTAAATTAATTTTATACTATTTCCTACCATGAACCTAATCACCCGCGGTTCTATGATAAGTCGGTACTGACTCATAAGTTAATGATACATGTTAATAATTTATGATATTTATATAGATAATAACTACCTATTTTTTTTTTAATCGTTGCTACGGTGATAAACAAATTGTTAGAAATTAAAATCCCATTTTAAGCGGTTTTTCGTAATTTTTCAGTACTTTTTCCCGTGGCATTAAATAACTATTGAGAAAATCGAAAAATGACCTATCTAAAGTACCATCTTGGTCCAATTTGCTAAAAGATAAGGTACTATATGTTGAAATCAAAGCACTCCTTCTGGTAGAAATTTTGTATACAGGATATAAAAAAATAAAAAAAAATAAAAAATAAACACCATTGTAAAACCACTAGCTTCCTTGCTCCGCTCAGAATCTAAAATTAAATTATACACGTACCTACATGTATTATACGCGTACGGTCGGTCGTAATATTTCTAAACGCGATTGCGAAGCGAACCGACCGATTTCGTAAGAAAAGCTTATATATACGGCTTTAGAAAGACGTCAACTACACGATTCGGGCACGAACGACGTGCGAAAAGACGAAACTGTCGGAGACAACGAAAAAAATCGGCAAAAAAGTCCAGCCGGGAGCGTATTTTGCGATCGACATTGCGACGGCTACGGACGGCGAACGGATATAAACCGCACACCGGCGGCTTCGAGAGATCGCGAGCTACGCGAATCAAATATAAATATGAGCGAAAAAGGCTAGAAAACGGTCGAAATCGTGTAAAAAGAGTAAATTTCGAAAATTTGAAAAATGATAAGAAAAGAAGTGATAACGCGGTTATTGCCCGCCGCAGAATCTGAACGTTGCGATTGGCCGGGCCGGAAAAACGACACGAAAGTCGTCTATCCCTGTTTACAAAACTGGAGACTATTCGCGTTTTATAATATAAGAGAAGAGATAGATGATATAAAATACGTATTTTTATTTTCATTGTTAATTAAGCACCTAATTAATAAATAACTAGGTAGATACCAAATGTTTAATTTATTTTTATTATAATATTTAGGTGTAACAAATTTAAAAAAAATATGCTTATAACTGCAGTTGTAATTAAATGTTTAATGTTTCATGTCATAGGTTATAGGTATTTGTCTATATATCTGTTTGTCTAATTTTTTATTTTAACTTGTAAATATATTATTACTAAAAATTACTTGTAATGCTGTACTAAATGCTGTACTACTGTATTAAATTATGTTATAACTTATAAACTTATAACCATGAATATAAAACTGTCGATATTAATTTATATAAAGGTATTAAATGTATCATTTCCTCCCCCCCCATATATGCCAACCTTTTATTAATGAACAGTTCATTATGAACTCTTAAGTAAGTATACATAATATTATTATTTATAAAAATGGGTGGATATACATACAATCTAATATTATATCTACAGTTTGTTTCCAAGACATAACATTTCAAATGAGTCTTTAAAACTAATATAAAAACAAACAATTACATGAGTAAATACATTTTTTAGCAACCATGTTGTGTCTTTTACGTTTTAACTTTAGGTAACCTGAAGCACTTTTCGTACCATATTTGATTATTCTCCTATATACCTACGTATCTATTAGTCATGATTTAAATAGGTAGTTAATATTAATAAATATAAACAGCATAATATACCTAAACCGCTAAACATAAGTATAAATTAATAAATCTTTGGAAAATTTCATTGAGCACCTATTGAAAGTTATGATTTAAGTAACAATGGATTGTTTCAAGTTTCAATGAATAATATTTTTTGAATACCTAACAAGTATTTAAATTAAATAACAATGTTTTGTAATTTATATTTTGTACAGTATGTTTGTATTAATTTTGTATGAAAATATGTAAACACGTTGTAAAATAGTATGTAAGTTTATGGGTTTATGGCTGATTTTCTGTTAACCGTATATTTGGTTAACCCTTATAGGCTTGGTAAAGACCGTGACGATTAATCGAGTTTCTACTGTACATATAAACAGATTATGTAGTGACAAAATATTTTATTTCGTAAAATAGCAATAACTGTTCAGTATAATGTTGAAAATTACCTAACTTTTTCCGAAATAACAAAAAGAAAATACAATTTTCTCATTTAGGTAATATAGTCAAAAATTACCTTTATATATTTTACATATATCTCTAAGCTAAGTAAAAAAAAATATCGGAGTAGCCACTAACGTATAATAACAGGACACCGAGTTTTAACATTGAAAAATCGTCCTAATTTATGTAAATTCTTTGCCAAGCTCTACAGGGCAAACGGCTGAACATATAAAGCCGTATGAGATATCAATCGATCATAAATATTGCGCAGATGGGAACAGAGGAATTCGATAGCAGATTGGTTACATAGTTTATAAGTTATAAGCAAAAATGTTCAAGTACTTTTAAGACCGATTTTGCGTACGGAATAGTGGGGATGGATAAGCGGTGGGTCGGGGAACGAAAATATCGTAAATATTTCCCAGCAAGATAGACGACCAGCAAGATAGTATATAGAATTATAGATTAATAGGTACTTACTGACGACTCAACAACTGTGATTGTTTAGTGAATTCGTGATCCAGCGCGACGGTATTATATTATTATGCTCAGAACTCGGAACAATAATAAAATAAAATAAACAACCTGGTGATTAATTCATTACCCGTGGGCACAATTAAGGTCGATGGCAAATCATATTATCTTAATTATGTGATTTGCCATCATGGTCCATCTATAACTCAAGTCTCAAGTCCATTACACATCAGTATAGAACGAATTTTAATTTAGTATACAATTAAAAATATTTAAATATATATTTGTTTATTACTTAATAAATATTTATTTATAAATGTATAATATTTAAATATTTAAATTGAAAATAACATAGAATTATTAAATAATTAATTAAAAATATAAAAAAATTAAAAATCTATTCTGATTCATCATAGTCTTCATGTGGGAAACAGTTAGAAACAACATAGGTAAGTTAGAAACAGCCTATAGCTTGAAATTTTCAAATGTAAAGTGGCGGCGGTTCGGTCTTAACATTGCTTTGTAACGGCTGGTAGAGTTAAATCCGGGTACATATCTTTAAATGTTTGTATACAACTTGGCGCTTTTAAAAATATTTTTTTTACGTTGGAAATTAACGACCGTTTTGTGCGAGCTACTTTGGGCATATTTAAATAGTTAACAATATTATATTATACAAACTACACACACGGACACAATACGAAAATAACGTGATCGAATAACGCTCATACAAATACTGATCGAAAAGCGAACGCATATACCTACTCGTATACTGAAATAATTACTACCTACTACTTAGATATCGAATCGTTGCCGTTTGATGTCAAAAGTGTACAGTACAGAGACGTAATCGCAAAATACTAAAATAAAAATGGAAATTCTTCAATAATACAGAATACGTATATTTATTTGTAAAATAATTAATATATACACGGAAATTCTACAATATTACATAATTTATGTATTTATTTGTAAAAAAATTTAATTATTCTAAAATATTTAAAAATATTTAATTAGTCTAAAATATTTAAAAATATTTATTTTAATTAAAATCCTTTCCCTACACATCAGTTATTAAACATAATAATAAAATATGGCTTGGATGTAACGATATAATATTTATATTATAGTTGTAGAAAAAAAAACTAAAATAGAAAAAAAGATATAACAACAGGAGGCCAACGATGCATATGCTATAATGGTTTATTATTATTATATACAGTCAAATAAAATCGCGACTTATTTCATAAAACAAATAGTTGATATCACACCAAAAACACTACGTTATAACTCCGTGTAAAAAAAAGCTAAGTTAAAAAAAAAAATTTAGTAATGTTTAAATCTTTAAAAGCCGTGATATAATATGGAAATTAAGTAAAATGACATTTTATAATATTACAAATACCTATGATGACAAATAAGATCAATTGTAATGTTAAATACTTAGTCAACATGTTATTTTTAATTATTTGGCAGGACGTAGAAGTATAGTTAAATAAATAAGATTAAGTAATCACTACAGTATTTACAGTAATTAATAATGTATCAACAATATGTTGACTAAGTATTTAACATTACAATTGGTCTTATTTGTCATATGTAATAATATTTGATATGATTAATGAATATGTTAATAATGTTGCTAGTTTTTATCTTTTTTCTTATAGCTTAACCAAACAATATATTTCCATCTTCTAAATCTCAATTTAATTGTGTTAGTAACGTAAAAACTATTTGAGTCTAGAATTAAAAAAAAAAAAAAACGATATAGGAATCAAATAAAAGTAACTATAATACGTTGTTTGAAAGACGTTAATGGTCACAAAATTATGTTGTGAAATCTAATGTTAATGCACAAATGATAAATATTTAAATGACGCAAACATAAAATTGTTATTTTTAAAATTGATTTAAAACTGTACAACCATAAATATCAATCAAACAGTTTATGTTAAACGACGTTTGTTACATAAATAAATAATTAGACATAATAATTCATTAAAGGCACTAGAGTTACCTTTTGTATCATAACTTAAATAAAATATATTGAAGTGTTTTATTAGGGCACCAATTTTTAAGGGCTGAATTTGGAATCTGGAAATTGTTCGCCGGCCATCAAAATTGCTGACGTTGGTGAAAACTAACGAACAATAAATATAAGTTACAACTTCAGAACGTATTAACTGTTTTTACTTTTTTTCTTGTCTGCAGGCCTTTATTTCAGCCATAATAACCCTGTATCTACTGGGATCTGATTTGATATGTTCCCCTTGGTGAATCGTCAATGAACATTTATTCATAAATTGTGCATCACAAATAACACAAAACATACTGATACTTGAATACCTTATTTTTTTTGGGAATATAATATTTTGGTGGAAAATGAGCAGAGCTTGATGAATGATTGTCTGAAGAAATCTGCGATCAGTCATTGGTATTCCGTTTTGTTTTAACGGTTAGCATCATCTGATTGTCATCAGGTGACTTTGGACTAATGGTGTTTGTTCTATTTGAAATATCTTGAACTTTAATAATATCGCAACCATTTGGTTTTGTGTTCGACTCTTCTACACTTTCATCGCTACTAATATAGATTACATCACCTTCTTTCTTTAATGTCTTAACAGTTGCTTTTTTTGAGTTTATTGAACCCTTGTCTGATGAAGATTTGGATACAGTCACAACCGCTCTGGTGTTTTGGTAACACCTAAAAAACATAATGACAATATTTCAATTATTATTGTATATTTCAATTTAAAACTATTAGAAATTAATAACTATACCTATTTCTTGTTTTGCGAGTGTTCAAAGTTTCTAAATCCATAAGTTTAGAATCACTTAAATGCTTATTCAATTTTTTTTTATTCTTAGATTTCTTTAACTTGTATTTTTTATAAACATCATTATAAGTATTTAGTTTGTAATTTATTAGAGTTGTATGGCATGATAATTTATTAAAATGCAATCGATAATTGAACCATTTGTTAAATTTTTTATGACAACGACGACATATCACTCGTCCATCGTCATCAAGGTAATAAAAACATATTTCTTCGTAAATCTAAAATACAAAACCAGTCATAGACACAACCAAGGATCAATATAACATTAACATTTAACAACATTTTTAATACTCACATTGATATCATTTTTTTCTTCCATAGGCCTAAAAAAAAAAAATCATTTTTGAATATTTTGAACTTCTAAATTGAGCTTGAATAAAAAAAAATGGAAATACCTTTGAATTTTAACTGGTTGTAGACCAACATTTTTCAAAAATTTTTCTTTTCGGCTTTCTATCATTTTTGGCTTCATGATCTAAAAAACAATTTAAAAGGTAATTTAAATAAGGCGTATTGAAATTTGAAATTAGTTATTAATTATTATCATTGATATATTTTTAAAAATAAAATAAATAGGTGTGACTTTAAACCAAGTTATAAATATTTTTAAATGCAATTAATTGGATCACGAGGAAATTCTGTACTCTCCTAAGTCATAATATTATCCTTCTAGTAATGGACATCACATGATTGTGAAAAAAAAACATTTAAATAGTATTAGTAATTTTATGAACAGTACTATGATATTATACATATAGTAGGCCCTATATGGATATATTGGATATACTAGGTACTATACAAATTATTATGAAATTATAATACATACCTACCTATATGTGATTTTTATAATTATTTTGCTAAGTAACATTTTTTTTTTTTTTAAATTTAATATTCATATTATGTTAATTAAGTCCGAGTTTAAACTGAAAACCTACGTAAAGTTGATAAAAATAAAAATAATTTTTAGAAAAACCTTCATCTTCTTATTCATGATAATATGTGCTAAATAATTCACTGAACGTTATGCTCGACGTTTTGTTTTTTTTTTTTGTAGAGTAATACATACTTATACTATCCATGGATAGTAATCGACAGGCTAGCAAAATATATTAGGTAGGTATGCCAATTAATCGCTAATCTACTAGATATATAGCTTAAAACAAATCTATATTATACGACTCTATAAACGTGTCTTCCAGTAGACATTTCGATGAAAATACCTCTATTCAAACTTTTTGTTACCAGTTTTGATTGCAAAGCTTGAACAAATTGTTTTTCTTTATGCAACCAATCACACTTGTTGAACGTTTGCAGGCATTTTTAAAATGAGACCGCCAAGTACCTCATGCGAAAAAACTTTCAATGAGCAATCGGCACACAGTTTAAATTAGGTATTCATTATCATTAGGTATCGTAACACTCAAGAATCGAAAGTGAGAAGGCATACAAATATGGAGATAAGATTGAAAAAAAAATTATAATTTTTAACCAAAGATACATAGGTAAATGTATTAACCCCGACAATCATTTATTAATGTAATTATGAGAAGTTATGAGCTAAAATTACAAATATCAATAATGTAAGTTTACACCATCTGTTTATTTTATCAATCCCTATACTATATACCATTTTCAAAATATTTTGAGACTCGTTTTGAGTTGGTTACAGACAGTTTAAATTTTAAATTTGTTTAGTTTTTTTTCTACAAATGTCAATACAATTTTATTTGTTGGGTCAAAAAGCGTTAAATATAAAACAAGGCTCCAGATATATCGTTACAATAGCGGTTTAAAAATATTAAAAATAAAAATGATTTTATAGTTAAAAATTTATAAAATATTCCAGTTTTATAGCTGAGAATTGATAATTTAAGACAAAGTTCAGCGTATATACTATACAGGGTGTCCCGTGAGGATTTACTCATTGCGATATCTCCTGAAATAATAGAGATATCGTAATTCTGTTTTCTTATTAAGACTCAGAGAGGTAAGCACTACAAATAACTAATTTTTTTATTTTTTTTTATGTTTTGGTAAAAAAGTTAAAAAAATATTTTTTTAATTAATAATTTTAAAAAATATTGTAGATTTCCATTTTGTAGAGTTCATTTTTCTGAAAATATTGACTTTTCACCATTTTAATTTCATTAATTTCCTGATTTTTAATAATTTTTTTAATTAATAAGTAAAACGGCAAAAAACCGGTTTTTGTCCGGGCGGCGAGTCCCCCTCTACGGCTAATAGGTAAATCCTCATGGGACACTCTATATAGGTTATTAAAATTATTATGTTATATATACTTTATTCACAAAAATATCATAAAATATACTTAGTACCTAATATCATAGGCTGGCTGACCGTCTTCGCTCAGAATGGTTTTTCTTATACAATGATATTATATCATTGAATCCAAATTTAGCACTATCCATTACAGTGACCCACTTGTAACCTACTGTACAGCAGAACAGAACGTTACCCACTTTCCCGATTTTTTTAATTTTATCATTTTCAAACATGTATATTATAACAATTCATACAAATTGCATAGGTACCTAATAATTGATAAAGTAGCTGGTAGGTTTAAATACCTAGCTTTTTGAGAATTTTTACTACAAGATTTTCAGTTTTATCGTTTAGTGATCTAAGATTTACTAATCATATGCATGGACGAATTATTTAAGACGAATCTTAAAGATTTTAACATAAATAAGCATATGAAATATTAATTCCATTTTTTTTTACGTAATAAATGTAATAATATAAAACTCAGATTTAAGTAATTTAATCTAAAAAATATGAGATTTAACTAAAATGAATTCAAGGATCAATTTTATATTAGTGTATTGAAGATTTTCAGATAAAACTAGGGGCTTGACACGAATAAGTACTTCTCAAGCACCCCCTTATATGATATGCTATATCTATAACTTTTGAAGGTGTACATTTTAACGGCGGAATGAAACGCACTAACGAATCACAAACAAATGTTATTTTTTTTCATATTTGGACCAGGAATTTAAAATGGGGTTGCAGTCATATGCCCCCAAAACTTTAGGAGTACGAAATAGAAAAATGCCGTGCCAATAGGTATATCTGGCAATTACAACGTTATAGAAGAGGTGGACTGGCACTGGTGGAGACTGGAAAATAGAATTGGTTTCTATTATGACGTCATATCCATCACGCATACAATTATAGAATAACCCCCAGTCATGAGACACGTACCTATACCAGACTGGAACCTTTATGATTTTATCGGTTTGGATTTAGGTTTCGGTTCTCAAAAATAAAAAATATCGGTATCGGTTAATACCGGTTATAACCCTTTATGTTTGACTTTAGCTTTTTATTTTATTTTTATCAATTAAGTACTGTATAACAAATTAGCATATTAAGAACCTCTATTCAATGGCAGGTATTAATTGTAATTAAGTGTAACTATTTCCGAGCTTAGGTAATATAATATCATTAACACTTAAACTATAAAAGCTGTATTTAGTATTATAATATTCAATAATTTACGAACTGTTTATGGAAGTTTCCCTATAACATAGTTTCCCTATGTTTCTCTGAACATGGTAAGATTTACAAAAAAAAACATTACTGGATTATAATATGTAGATATATTGTATATTATGACTATCAAAAAATAAATTATTATATATTTAATTCATAACTAGATATCCACTATATCTACCTCTTTTATATTAGTTAGGTAATAATATTTATATTTTTAAGTAATAGACGATACCCACATTAGGCATTTAATATTATAACTGCAGCTATTAGTTAAGGACCAATTTATTATAAGACAACTTACTCTTAAACACTTATAAACGTACAAATTGTTATTATTTTTGGAAATTTTACATTAGTTATTCCAAATTGCGATGGAAATTAGAATTTGTTTTATGACAATTTTGTTGTAGCTACGAATTTTCGAAGTGAACCGAGAATGAACGATTATCGAACTGGCAAATTATATCGTAATGAAAGAGAACGATAAAATGTAAATTCAGATCGAGTAAGAAGGAAGACAAGGAACTTGTGTGACAGCACCAAAAGAACACGGAAGAAGCCTGCAAACTGTGGATGCAGTGGTGGTGGTGATGGTGGAACGACCAACCATCAAGGCGACGGTCACCTAGGAAGGGAATGACACAGATCTCAGGACGATCTTTCAATCAAAGTATTAAACGACTACTCTCTTGTGAGGCTGCGGATGAGTGGGTTCACCAGTCGTCCACCAGACACCTCCAAATACTACGACCTTAACTTAGTGCCAGGGGCTGTCCACTATCACAACCCCTTCTACACACGATCGAGCCGTAATCACCATAAAGATCAGTTTCGGTTCGTGCGCCAATAATACCGTGTGTTCAATTTTAAAGGTAACAGGAAATATTTCGATCGTGTGACATTGAATTTGAATCGGGGTTTTTATACTGCATATAGGACTTATAAATACAATTTTTTTTAATAAATTCAAATTTTTAATTTTTTTTATCAGCGCATGCGCAGTAAAATAAAAATTTCTTAAATAGCAACCACTATTTTGGAGACAGGATTTCGATTTCTTTATTTTTTCTGAACAACTTTGATCTTTACAGTTTGTTGATATCTTCAAAATTGCCATGTTTATGACTGTCGGAAGTTTTAAAATAGTTAATTTGTAAATATTGCATTTTTCAACGTCTATCCTTAATTTATAGGTATTTATAGGTATTATTATAACAATTTATTTTTATTAAAACTACTAAATTATCTACTTCTATTATCTTAATTTGTTTTTAATAGTATTATAATGAAAGTTATACTATTAACCTGTGTGAATAAGATATTTTGATAGCATTCTAAAATTGATTGTGAATAGTCAAACGTTTTTCGTGAGTCGCGCGTGACACATTATTTTTTGTACATTGGCAAACTATTCCGAAAAAACCGATATGGTATTAATTTTTGGAGAATGTCATCAAAATTCGCGTAACGCAGGGGCACTTTATGCTGAACGATATCCCGAGAGATATCATCCACCACACAATTATTTACGAATTAACTATTTTAAAACTTCCGACCGTCATAAACATGGCAATTTTGAAGATATCAACAAACTGTAAAGATCAAAGTTGTTCAGAAAAAATAAAGAAATCGAAATCCGGTCTCCAAAATAGTGGTTGCTATTTAAGAAATTTTTATTTTACTGCGCATGCGCTGATAAAAAAAAATTAAAAAATTGAATTTATTAAAAAAATATGTATTTATAAGTCCTATATGCAGTATAAAAACCCCGAATCAAATTGAAGGTCATACGATCGAAATATTTCCTGTTACCTTTAAAATTGAACACACGGTATAGCAAAATAAATAAATACCTTCTACGAAGTACGAACCTCTGTCGTTGCCGGAACGAGTGCAGAAATCTGCTATGGCACCGGCGCAGTTGTCGTGTAGAACTTCGTCCGGATAATATGGTGGTACTTACCGTCGTCGTCTTCTGTTCCGTCAAGAACCCAGGCGGTCGATGGTAACGTCGGGAGTGTAACTGATAGGCCGTCGAGGATATAATGGCATTGTAGAGAGCTAGTGTTCGGTAGTCGGCACTCGGCAGTCGTCAGTGTTACCGGTTACTGGGATAATATATTGATGTGACTCAGTGGGCAGTGTACACTGGTTGGTTGGTGGATGGTTGGGTGATAAGAGGGCCAGTCCGACTGTCGGGAATTGCACGTTTCGTGTTTATACTTTAATGCTGAAAGGTATAAATATTATAAATACCTGAATTGTTTACACGTATTTTATTGTTTATCGTTTTAATACATTTTTTTTCCATTTTCATTGTTCGAGATGTTTCTAAAACGGACTATATAACACAATATACAGGGTGTATCTTATGTCATTGTACACTGGGTTTTTTTTTAACGATTATGGATCGATGACATAGAATTACGTTAAAATGAAAAAAGACGTTTATTGATTTTTAACAGGCAATTTTTTTTATAAAAATTTCAAAATTTTTTAACGAGCAGGTGTACCAATACCAATATCAACTTTTTTTTAAATGTCAACTACTATATTTTTCAATGCAGTCTGGTAAAGCTTTTTTTTCTGAAAATGTTTATAGTGAAATCATCAACTTTGTTCGCTCGTTTATGACCTATGGTCCTCTAAAGTTTAGTTAAATATGCATCAATACTTTTAATTTAAATAATTGCTATAGGTTTCATTTACAAGAGCTAAATATTTTTTTCTTATAACTACCTTTTTATTCACTTAATTAGTTTAATCGGTAAACTAATGACACTCTCTCTCTCTCAAAAAAAAAAACAAACAAACAAACAAAATTGTTGGCAAACATAGTTCATGGTTCATACTTCATAGTTTATTTTTATTTGAACATACAATCATCGAAATCAGTATTATTATGTTAATTTGTTACTATAGGTATCATAATTAATCACTTCACAGTTACTTTTCTTACAATATCATAAATATGGATTGTTTATTATGTGGCTAAAGTAATAATGATAAATTTGTAAATGGTATTCGATTATTGACATTAATGTCTTAGGTATTTATAGACTATGGGGTCTAAAATAAATTGTGGAATAAAAAAAGTGCAATGTTTTGTGGTGCTCTTCTCGTAGTGGGATAAACTTGAAATTTGAACCAAATAGGTTCCCTATATTAGTAGGTATCACATGCAAAGTATGAATTTAGGAGTTGAAATTATATTATTGAATTAGAGTTTGGTACAATTCATTATACCTATATTGACACTCTTGTAACCTACTGTAAAGCAGAGCGACACCCACTTAGGTACCTGCTTTTATTATGTTTTTATTTTTAAACAATGAGTACCTTCGTAAACCTATGGAAAATAATTACCCAGGTACTAATATATTACTATAATATTGTCGCGGCGAATAACTGCAGCCGGCCGCCTCACGTATACAGAGTGAGTCTAATTAACAATGCCTAATTTAGTACTAATACAACACAAGATTGGTTTTTACGATATAGTAACTGTGTGTCAATACAGCTCACTACGTATACATGTTGTTGAGTACAATATGCGTTGGTCAGAGTGCACAAGTCGACTTTCGTCGAAAACTTGTTTGAAACTGAGTATTATCGTGATAGCTATAAAATTATTATTTCCGATAACGACCAAAACGTATTGTATATTATTTGACTTGTGCCGAGGGACTCTATAGTACTATATTAAGGTCCCCACACACTGCAGCGGTGGCGGTGGCGGTGGCGGTGGCGGTGGCGGTGGCGGTGAATTGCTGTAGGACACATTTCACCGCTCACCGCGGTGGTGAAGCCAAGACAATAGAATTTAACGCCACCGCCACCGCTGCAGTGTGTGGGGACCTTAATGAGTATTCGATATCGAATATTATTATATATAATACCATTATAACATGTTAATTCGTTTTTAAAGGTTTTTCAGGACAGCGAATTCCGGCCCCTAATGATAACGTTCGACAATGGCCATTATTTGTTCAATGTAATTAAAAATATATACACTGAAACGCACTCTGAACAGTCTAATCAGTAAAATGATCTATTGAACAATAATGGATCTTCATATTATGTTCACGTTACGAACCTAATGACAACTACAATTATTCCAAAAGATTATCGTTAGAAAAAAAAATAATACCTGACTGTCCCCTCCAATGTTCAGTATATGTTAATATAATAATATATTGTTATTGGGTAATTAGAGGGATGCCATACATGTCCCGTATTATACGGGAACGTCCCGTAATTCATGACAGTGTCCCGGTGTCCCCATAACAGATCCAATATCATAAAAATGTCCCGTATTATGAAATTCTCGTCCCGTATGTCCCATAAAAATAGAATACATTATTGTTTAATATTTGCATATATATTATATTCAAAATGTGTTTTCAAATGTCGAGACAAAAATATTTTTAACCACTGATTGACTGATAACATATTATTAACATAAATGTTTCTGGTCTATGCGTTAATATCACTTACCGTTCGGTAAACAATTTGTAATCTGCTTCCTAACATCAATACCCAAAGTCAAGATTGTGAATTACTGCATACTCGCTTCTTATCACTTATCAGTTATTTAGTTTTCAGTTATTCATAGTTTTCATTTGAATTTTATAGATATTTATTTAAAAAAAATAAATATTTTTTTCCTATCGTTTCTGTTATTAGCCTAATATTTTTTTATTATAAACTCTAACAATAGCAACTATGCCTAAAGTTAAAAGAAAGTGCGTTTTTAATGAAAATTTACATTTTTTATTTAACTAGTTATTTTTCTTAATTGTGAAATGTTTTATGCCATATTTTTATATGGTTTCTTAAAAATCGTTTTTTCACAAAATAAACTGTATAACACTTATCAGGCTCTAACATACTGGGATGGTAGGTACCCAAAGGCCAACGTTTCAACACCCCCCCCCCCCCCCCAACAATAATTTAATTGTTTACAGTTTTGTCCTGTATTTTTTATTTTGAAATCTGGCATCCCTAGGCCGCCGCCGGTAATATAATAATTAACAACATTTGTATAAGACGGCCATTTAACTAGGGAAATAAACGAATTCACTAGTATTTGGTACAACGAGGAGTGTTGGGAATAGATAACTAAATAATTATCTAGATAAGATAAGATAATTTTAACAAAATATTATCTAGATAAAAATAAAGATAACATAAATGTAATTTATCTAGATAAAGATAAATACAACAATACATTTATCTAGATAAATATCTACATAAATATCATTTTTTTACACTTATTTAATGTTTTTTAGTATTTTTTTAATATTAGATTTCTATCAATATAATGACATAATATTTATAAAAACAACGGTATGAGACTTTAAATTTAACTATTTGAATATTATACCAATAAGAATGAAACATCAAAACATTTAAACCAATACTAGTATTCCACTGTTCAAAATTATGTAGTTAGCTGACTCTTTATTCTTTAATACTATAATATTTCTACCCCTACTTTTATATAAATGCATACAATAATGAATTAATAATAATTGATACATTTTAATACAAAACTAGTCAAGTAAAAAATAATTAATTTGTATTATCTCAAGGAAAAGTCAGTTCTAAATAAATCTTGTCAAATGCCTATGTATGCACTGATAGGCTATAGCCACTTGTAAATCATATTAAACCAATATTAAAAAAGGATGAACCAAGGATGAACTTAAATATTTAAAAAAACATTTAAACAGTAAATAATACATTATAATCAATGTATGGTAAGAAATAGTTGAATGCTAAAATATAAGCGAATTGTTTTATTATTGAATACCTACAACATTTTTAATAGTTCATAAGACAAAAAAAAAATAATTATAAAATTACAACTGTATAATATTAATAAAAAAAAGGTGGGTAAGTGGATGTCGCTCTGCTGTACTGTAGGTTACGAGTGGGTCACTGTATAATGGATGGTATTAAATTTGAATTCAATGATAAAATATCATTGTATAAGAAAAACGATTCTGAGCGAAGAAGGTATGTCAGTCTAGGTTTAAGACATATTATATACATATCTATGGTATTAAAAAAAAAATTGACATATAAAAAATTCCAAATTAATCATATCACAATATCCACTAGGTACTTTAACACGTTATACATCAATAACAAACCCTGATACTATCATTGATATATAATATAGTGTACTTTAAAAGTTTCAAGTACCCACGAATAGTATTATACACTCACAACAAAATAACTAAAATAGGTATGCTAGGTTTTTTAATATGTAATTTCGTCCCAAATTTGAACTTAAAATGTCTGTAAAAAATAACTGTGCTCATATATTTTTTAGATTTTTTGGCTACAGTATGAACTATTTATGAGAATCTTTTTTTTAAATTTTCAATCCTTAGCTATAAAAACTGAACATTTTATAATTTATTAATTACAATGATTGATAATTTTCGAGATTTTGATAAATTTTGTCAAAATGCGATCTTTAAATGCTTATAAAAAAAATTGTGCCTATGTATTTTTAATATTTTTCAATTGATATTGTAACAATATATCAGGAGCTTTGTATTAATTTTTCACACTTTTTGGCCCAACAGATAAAACTTTATTAATATTTATAGAAAAAAAAAAACTAAAAAAATTGAAAACTGAAAATGTCCGTGAACGGCTCAAAAAGAGTCAAAATATTTTCAAAATTGTATGGTGTATAGGAAATGCTAATATAAACATTCAGTGAAATTTTCATGTATCTACAGTAATTCGTTTTTGAATTACAACAAAATAAGGAAATCGCCACATGAGAAATCGAGTGAATATCCAATGTTGTAAAAGTTTGAATTTCAAACGCTCATAGAAATTTAATTTGACTTTCTTATAGAATTTTTTTTTTTGATAAATGTAGGATATCTTATAAGGAATCTTGTATTACATTTTCATATCTTAGATTTAAAGAGAAAAATTTTTATGAATTTCTAACTCGAAATAATTTGAAAATTTTCGTGATTTTTCCATATTATGGAATATTATTTTTTTGAACTTTAAATGCTTAAAAAAAAAACTGTGACTAAAGATTTTTAATATTTTTCATCTGTCTTTGAAACAATATAGTAGGAGCCTTGTATTAAATTTTCAAGTATTTTTACTCAACAAATAAATTTTTATTGATATTCATAAAAAAAAAACTAATAAAATTGGAAACTGAAAATGTCCCTAAACAGTTCAAAATAAATCAAAATATTTTGAAAATGTCATCGTGTATAGAAAATGCAAATATAAACAACCACTGAAAATGTCATGTATCTACGGTTATTTGTTTTAAAGTTACACCAAAAACCAAAATCGATTTTTTGGAAAACCGATTTTGCGTAAAAATTCCCGTTTTTCCTTAATTTTTATGTTGTTTTTCCCGGCGCTCTTGAAAACTACTGGGAAATTTAAATTTTGACCTTCCCAATGCACCAACGATATTCACTTTCCAATCGAACAAGATACTGAAGTCGAAAATCGAAGCATTATTTCGACTACTTATCGTGTACACACACTAAAAAAAAAACACACATCATTGTAAAATCAATACATTCATCGTTTCACTCAGAATCTAAAACCTACATAATAATAAGAGTTATTCATTTCAGTTGTAATATATCCTATAAATTATTTATTTCAGATACTTCATTATGCAAAAAAAGTAACATGGTACTCGATTATCATAGAAGTTTTTATATTGATAATTTGTGTTTCTATGATGGTGATGAAATTAGGTTAGTCAGAAAAAAACTGTAGTTCTTACCTATTATACGTAGCTGGTCTTGTGGTACATAGACTTAATCCTTTTACAGTTACATTGAAATTTTTTTAGATTTTTCGGTAAGAGAATTAACTACTTACGTAGAATCTTGTTTTAAATTTTCAATCCTTAGCTATAAAAACTGAACATTTTATAATTTATTAATTAAGATGATTAATAATTTTCGAGATTTTGAAAAATTCTGTCAAAATTCGATGTTAAAATGCTTATAAAAAAAAATTGTGCCTATGTATTTTTAATATTTTTCAACTGATATTGTAACAATATATCAGGAGCCTTGTATTAAATTTTTACACTTTTTGGCCCAACAGATAAAACTTTATTGATATTTATAGAAAAAAAAAACTAAAAAAATTGAAAACTGAAAATGTCCGTAAACGGCTCAAAAAGAGTCAAAATATTTTCAAAATTGTATGGTGTATAGGAAATGCTAATATAAACATTCAGTGAAATTTTCATGTATCTACAGTAATTCGTTTTTTAATTACAACAAAAAAGGAAATTGCCACATGAGAAATCGAGTGAATATCCAATGTTGTAAAAATTTGAATTTCAAACGCTCATAAAAATTTAATTTGACTTTCCGGTAGAGATTTTTTTATTGATAAAGGTAGACAATCTTATGAGTAATCTTGTATTAGATTTTCAAATCTTAGATTTAAAAATAAAAATTTTTACGAATTCTTAACTCAAAATAATTTGCTAATTTTCGTGATTTTTCCATATTTTGTCAATTTTTGAACTTTAAATGCTTATAAAAAAAAATTGTGACTAAGGATTTTTAATATTTTTCATCTGCCTTTGAAACAATATATTAGGAGCCTTCTATTAAATTTTCAAGCTTTCGCAACCAACAAATAAAATTTTATTGATATTTCTAGAAAAAAAACTAAAAAAAAACGAAAAATTAAAATGTCCCTAAACTGTTCAAAATAAATCAAAATATTTTGAAAATGTTATCGTGTATAGAAGATGCAAATATAAACAACCAGTGAAAATTTCATGTACCTACGGTCATTTGTTTTAAAGTTACACCAAAAACAAAATTCAATTTTCTGAAAAATCGATTTTGCGTAAAAATTCCCGTTTTTCCTTCATTTTTCTTTTGTTTTTCTTGGCGCTTTTGAAAAGTACTGGGAATTTTAAATTTTGACCTCCCCAATGCACCAACGATATTCACTTTCCAATCGAACAAGATACTGAAGTCGAAAATCGAAGCATTATTTCGACTACTTATCGTGTACACAGATACAAAAAAAATAAAAAAACACACATCATTGTAAAACCAATACATTCATCGCTCCGCTCAGAATCTAAAATATTTTATAACAAAAACAAAAAACAATGTTTATAAACCTTTTGTTAGAACTACATGACATTAGAACTTGTTTGAATTAAGATTCTGACATCTACAACAAAATTAACATTTTTAATAGTTCATAAGACAAAAAAAAAATTATAAAATCACAACTGTATAATATTAATAAAAAAAAATATTTTATAACAAAAACAAATAACATTGTTAATAAACCTTTTGTTAGAACTACATGACATTAGAAGTTGTTTGAATTAAGATTCTGACATCTACAACATAAAAGCATTTCAAATGTTTTATCATTTAAACGATTTCTTCTTGGTGTCATGATTTGTGATCCACTACTAAATAAACGCTCTACTGGTGCAAACGAGGGAAGTGTTGTATTGTATTTGAAAAACATTTTTTTTATGATTGGAAATGAATTAAGAACATTAAAATCTTTATTTTTTGTGTTTAAATATTCCATAGCTTGAGCATTAATACAATTATGATTGCTTTGAATATCAATATCCACATCTAAACAATTCTCTGATAGGACTTGAAAAAATTCTTGGTCACTGCTATCACTATCAACATTTTCATCAGTATTCAAAACAGCATCTTTATCAGTATTAATTAAATAGCACTCATCAAAAAATATTTGTTTACAATATGATTTGTATCTATTGGGTACCCAGGATTGTTTAAACTTTGGGTGGCTTATAGCAGATAAAATGAAGGATTTACTTTTGATTTTTTTTAAATCAAATATATAATCAAATCTCTTCTCCAAACTGCTTATAATATTAAAACATAAAGGTCTACAGTGGACCAAGTTATCCATCTGTATTAATAAAAGTCTTAATGCCAGTATAGTGGGGGCAACAAAACCTAAATGACAAGACCTTTCACCTTGCAATTTATCCAATGATATTGCAAGGGGGCCCATCACCTTACAATATTCTTCTAAAAAACTCCATTCATTTTTTTTCATTTTTTTCATTTTTAACTAATTAAACACCAAGACTAAATTCTGTTTATTTGTAACTACTTTATGTACAGCATCATACATAGAATTCCATCTTGTCAAATTAGGAACTGGAAATTTACAACTACATAAATCAAAAACTTTATCTGAGACTACAGTACTTCGACTAAGAAGATTCCAAAATGATGATAACTTTTTAAATGTAATTTTTGAAATTGAATTATAGGCTTGATCGACTATTTTGGCAGTATCAACTGAAGATATTAGATTTAATGTGTGTGCTGAACATGTTAAATGACTTGGTAGAGACATTGTATTAGTAATTGTTTCTTTATGATTTAACATCAATGAAGACAAATCTACAACGTCAAATTCAAGATTAGAATCATTTACATCATCATCACTACTTATGTTAACATCGCTATCTGAGTCATCACTACTTATTAAGCCTAAATAATTTGAATCAGAAATATGTGTATTAGTCACATTAAATTGTTTTGAAAATGTACGAAATGCCTTGCCAAAATTTGAGGCATTGTCAGTAACTACACGGGTAACTTTTTCATTTTCAATTTTAAAGTCCAGCATTATTTCATTGATTACTTTGGCAATATTTAAATAAGTATGATTTCCTTTTATACGCCTGCAAGCTAATATATAAGAATACCTACTGTAGTTAAGTTTATCGATAAAATGACAAGTCATTCCTAAATAAATAGCTCTTATTGTTGGAACTCCAAATATCAGCAGTAACACACACATAACTTTGTTTTTCAATAAATCCAGTTAACATTTCTACATAAGCTTTATATTTATGGTTTAGTTCAATGACAAGAGCTTTTCTGTATGGAAGTACAATAGAATCTGATGTAAGGCCTCAAATCAACCGTTTGAATGATGGTTTTTCACATGTTGCTAGTGGTTTCATTTCTTCAACAATGTAGTTAAAAACTAAATCCTTCACCTGTAATAAAATAATTATAATATAATTATAATTTGGAAAGACATAAAATGTGCATAAAATAGTTAGGTAGATGTATTTATATAATTGCTATTTGCTTATGATTTTTTTTTTATATATATATTGAAAGTTATATATAATAGAAAGTATTTTTTAATTTATATATTGAATCATATTTTTTCAAGTTAACTTCTGACATAATAATTTCAATTTTATTTCAAGATGTTATAAAGTTTTTAATTTTTCAAATGGTTTTATTTTAAAACACACTTACGTTTTGGAATTGTCACAAAATCATCCCACAGTAATAAAAATAAAAATGAGTTAAGCCGTTGATATACCCACAACTTAAGTTATTAGTATATTAATGTACAGATAGTTATAAAGGTTAGAGATGTCTCTGTGATTTATATGTTAAATTTGAATTCAATGATATAAAAACATTGAATACGAAAAACGGTTCTGACTTTGAGCGACGACGATCTGCCATCTTAAAAAAAATACTATTACTAAGTATATTTTATAATATTACGGCTGTTAAGATAAATTATTTTACTATTAGACAATAGTACAGTACTTAAAATATAGATTAAATTAGTTTTTTCCAAAATACTTGCATTTAAAAATTTCATTGTGTGTATACAGCAAATAATATTATATATACATTAATAGTCTCAAGTAGGTACCTACCCACAGTAAAATGTTTAAATTATAACAAAATAACTGAAATCATTATTCGTCATTTAAATATCTAATTCTGTCAACATTTTAACTACACTTATGAAAAAAATCGTGCATACATAATACATATCTTTAATGTTTTTATTATATTATTAAAATAACTTCTTATATAAACTACCTTGTATTCCATTTTTAAATCTTATAAAAAAAACAAAAAATATTTTATTAATATCTAACTCATAATAGCTTGCACGTTTTTATAATTTTGACGAATTTCGTCACTCATAATATAGAAAATATAATGATTATAGTTAAAATGTGACAATGAGTAAAAGGAAACTTAGAAAAAAGGGGCGCCAAAATGTGTACCCAGGGTGCCAAAATCTTAAATACGCCACTGGACGCCAGCTATGAGCTAAATAGAAAAAGTTTAACGATAAAATGATTAATTTTTGAAATAGTTCAACTTTATCTAAGTAAAAAAAAATTTTAAACATTTACAAAATGATACAAAAGTTGCTTGAGCTCTAACTCGTAACTTCAAACTTGTAATCAAGTATACAATATCATAATATGACAAACACAACTCTTAAATTAAATTATTGTAATTTGTGTACCCAATTCACTTTTAACTACGTTAAGTTGCCTATCGATAAAACACAGTAATCTAAAAATAATTATCACAACCCACAATAAATAAATTATAAAACAATTTCACTTAACAACTACAAATTGGCATTGTTTTATACCTAGTGTTTTAAATTGTTTTAAAATGTAAACTTAATGTGTTCTTCACGTTTTTCTTAAAATATTAAATTTTTATAGTTTATTCGTCATCTTCTTCAAGTCTCTGATTCACATACTTCATTCTGCTCTAGAAAATCATCACGAACTTCGACCAAGTCGTTGTACAGTTCATCTAGTGCATGAAATAATAAAAATAATAATTACATATTAAGTTCTTAACTTTTGTACTATCGAGTGCGTGGGAGCTGATCGTTGCCGCTGAGATAACTATGCGATTTTCCTGACCCTCCTACCTCTGCTGGTAATTCATTTCTCGATATGTAATTGAATATATCATCTGAACCGACTGGATGAAGTGTTATCTGCAAATTATCACATGAAGCTATTGTATTAATTAACTAGATAAACCTCTATTAGTAATAAATAATTATACAGTTATGAATTAAAAGTTATATCAATATAAAACTATTCGACAATGCACTCAACACGTCAAGTTTGTTCATATTATGCTGTTCTTGCAGTACCTAATTCAAAAAATAATTTGTTTAGAAAATTCAATTTTTTTTTATTAGATTCTGAGTGAAACGATGAATGTATTGATTTTACAATGATGTGTGTTTTTTTTTTTATTTTTTTTATTTTTTTTGTGTCTGTGTACACGATAATTATCACAGCAAAATTATATTTTCAAAATATTGTGGAAATATTGTTAGCACAAATTTAAATATTTGATTTAGATTGTTACAATATTTTAAAAAATTGTCAAAATATTTTAGAAACATTTTTTTGGCAGGTGATTAAACGTTTTCACAATATTATAGCAATATATTTTCACAATATTGTATTTGTATATTTTCACAAACGTTTCCCTATATATTTTCACAATAATGTAGCCCTATATTTTCACAATATTATAGCTATATATTTTCACAATATTGTATTTGTATATTTTCACAAACGTTTCCATATATATTTTCACAATAATGTAGCCCTATATTTTCACAATATTGTAGCTATATATTTTTACAATATTTGATTTATGAATTTTCAAAATATTTGTAATAAATATATCTGAAATTATTTATCTATGATGTAGTATATTATATTATATTTAATGATACCCAATACATATAACAGACAAATGCCACAAATATTTTTTAGCTGTCTAACCAATATATTATTACAAACGTGCTGTATATTGTATTAAATTTATTTAATATTATATTGTTTAATTTATGCAAATAAAATGCAAGAAATGTTATTTGAGATGTATAAACAGAAGATAAAATAGGAAAAATTAAGACTTCGTTATAATAATATGGTTAAAAAAAAAATCATGATATAAATAATTATTAAAATATTTATTTATAATAATCATAAACATAAATTAATTATTATTCATTTTAAGCTTTTTTATTTTTTCTCGTTGACCTGCTTGGGCCATCCAATTTTTTAAGGGTTTTTCAATTTCATTATTTGGAACTTCTGAATACTTTTTAATTGTACGTACTGCTTCTAAAAAAATATAAATTAAACATTTTAAAAGTATATATTATCTACATTTAGAGTTGAGTTATAATTTGTACATTATACATGCATTTACACATGTGTATCATAACATATACGTATATGTTTTATTAAAGTTGATTTTCATAACAGTTTTTAGGTACATATATTTTATGAATATTCAATATAATATTTATTTTAACTTACCAAATATAACAGTGCAACTTTGCAATGTAGAAAATTGGTTTTTTCCTTTAAAACCAATAAAAGAATAGTTCATTAGAAATGAATCGCTAAATAGTACTTGCATAATTTTCCTCATAGTCTCTGCCAAAGTATTGCATGAAAAGCGAGACAAAGTTCTGATCTATAAAATAATAAAATATAAACATGTATAAAGATTGTATATTTATTTATTTGGATGACATACCATATTAGATCGGTATGAGGCATCATTAGTTAATTTATCTTCTGCCTTATATAAATCATCGTCATTATCAATAATAATAATATCTTCTTTATCTGAAGTAATGATGTTCGAACATCCTGAAAGTTTACCATCGATCTTCTCAAGCAGAGCTTCTAGAACATCCATGAGTGTATGTATATTTTGTACATCATACTTGAGGGTGGTCAAACTTTGTCTTATGTTTTTTTTAAAAGCTGAAATAATAATAAAGTAGTTGTAGGTTACTTACAATATTAATAAAATAATTATGATTGTAAAAATTGTTTAGAGAAATGATTTTACTACCTTCATCATTTTCAAGTTCAGGCTGAGAAGAGACCAATTGGTTTTTATTAATAGATATTTCATCTACTGACACATCAGACGATGATGCAGAATTTTTTGTTGAAATATAGGTGTTGTATAATTTAAATTTTTTATTTGATGCTATTTCAAATTTTGGTTTATTTGGTAGATTCACTGGTGTTTTGAAACCAGATTCAATACCTGAACAAACCTCATCATCAAATAAATTATCATCATTGTCTGAATCATTTAATTGTACTGGTGTGTATGTCTTATTGTCTATATATGAATCATCACCATCATCAGATCCTATATAAATTTAAAAAATTACAATTAATTACATATTTTGTACTTGTATAATGGTATATACTTTACATTTCATTTGAATTAAGATTATTTCAATTTATTAATTAAAAACAAAATATTAGGTACTTAATAACATTTTAAACAAATTGATATTTTAGATTCTAAACGGAGCGAGGAAGCTATAGTGGTTTTACAATGGTGTTTATTTATTTTAATTTTTTTTTGTTATATCCTGTATAAAAAATATCTACCAGTAGGAGTGCTTCAATTTCAACATAATATAGTACCTTATCTTTTAGCAAATCGGATCAATATATGGTACTTTAGAAAGGTAATTTTTTGATTTTCTCAATAATTATTTAATGCCACAGGAAAAACCACCGAAAAATTTCGAAAAACCGCTATAAATGGGATTTTAATTTCTAACGCTTTGTTTATCACCATAAAAACGAATAAACAATAATAATACCTATTATAATATAAATTCAACTTACAGGATAAAATAAATAATAACAATATCCAGACTGACAAACCGTCTCCGCTCAGAATCGTTTTTCTTATACAATGATATTATTTATGTAATGAGGTTTTTGAAAGCCATAATAAATTCCTACTGGAAATACACAGTCATGATATGGAATAATATAAGCCAAAATTGGCCATAATTGACCTGAACTACTTTTACTAATTGGTAGTCCATCCACTCCAACAGCAATTAATACATTTAATGTGTTCACTTAATTGTAAAATTGATGAGTATTTTATAATACCGTTTTTTAGTCCAAAATGATAATATTTACCAGGTTTTACATCTCTAATGTTTAAAATTTTTGATGAACCTGTATTCAAAAGGGTACGACAATCTTTTGGCAAAAATGTTAAGGGAGTTTCAAATTTCAAAATATTTAAAAGTTTGTTAACAGTAGATTGTGGTACATTACAATCCACAGCCCACTCACTTAGGGATTGTTTAATGGTTTCCTCTTTATTATTAACAAATAAGTTTTCAACTATATTAGTATCCATTGCATTATAAGTCACTTCAGGTGATGAAATTTGTAATTCTGTAGGAGTATAATTTAATGTTATTTCAGTGGATATTGTGTTTCGGACAAGCTTTTCTGTTTCCAAAATATTTGAAGTATTAATATAATCAAAAGCTTCAAGTTCATTTTGTATTTTTCTTCTCCTAGTTCTGTAGCTAGGAGCTTTCTTCATTATAAACTATAAAATTATTAATATATTATATCCTTGCTCTTGATAAAATGATTTTTAATGAAGCAAATCAAAGCTTTTTGTATTAAGATATATTATAATATTAATATTTGCAAATATTAACTTTAATTCTTTGTATCACCACAATTAATATATTAACACTTTGCCACTTAGGTGTTTATTTTTATAATATTAGTATTTTTATTATTTTTTTATAATGAATTAATTGAAAATATAATTCATCGCCACAGTTGGCAGTGGATGTTATTCCATAATACTTTTATGTACTTAGATCTTATTTGGTTTTGATAGAATACATTTATTAATAATGTTGTATAGAAGCATATTATTGAATGATATAATAAATGGTATAATAATATATGTATATTAGGTACGTTACATAGGTACCTACATAGTATGTTACGTACGCACGTTGTACGTATAGTAGGTAAGTTTAACAGTTCTATATAGTCATAGGATTATAAAGTGGCATATTGTATTTAAAATGAAACAACATAATCTAAGATAATTAATGTTTTATAAAAAACTAGCTGAATAACCCGGCGTTGCCAAGGAATAATTGTGATTAATTCACTCCTTTTGGGTATAATTTGCTGTGCATAATATTATAGAAGCAAAATCATAGTATATATTTTAATTTTAATTTTAAATTTTAGCCATCCCGCAGGGCGCATGGTGTTGCCGTGAGACTCACTTATGGTTATATGAATAGTAGGTATTTTATTAGGTATAGGCAATAATTGCCTCAATTATTGACTGCGGTAGATGTGGTCAGGGGTGATAAAATAAAACCTATACTACTATAATATTAGTATATCTGTGTAGTTCAAAAAAATATTTATACAGTGAACCTAAATTAGTATTGAAGTCATTGTTGATCATTCCGGATGTTTAGGAGTATTTAATATTTATATATTACTATATTTTGGGGGTTATTTTATTTTAATTTATAATAATTATTGAAGTATTAATGTAGTAAAGTAATGCGCCTACCTTTCTTTCGTTGTCGATTCGGTAGTTATTATAATGTTCAGTATTGAATATTCTCTGTAGTCTGTAGTTGTAATCGGATGGATGTCTAAACGAGATGTGACTCTAAAACACTAAGGGCCGATTTCACCAACACAGTTAATCATGATTAACGTTAACCGGAGTTTTAATCGGCCGAATTTGGCAAAAATAGGTATCTGTTATCAGCAAGCAAGCAGGCGCAGACCAGTTCTCGTCGTGCGACAAATGCCGGACCAAAGTCCAAACGCCGATCGGGTATGCGGGTCGAGCATAACACGATACCTACTCCCCGAATTTAATGTTTACTTATTTATATTTATACAATCCATACAATATATTATATTATTATAACAGTTCATCGTCGTTATCGCGATGCCCCGCTACAACCTTCGTGCGTTGTATAGTACCTATCTAATTATAATTTATATAATATATAATATTATATAAACAAAATTAAAACCCACAAATCACGAGTGTGATATACGCCACCACAGTTATTGTATTGTAGGTAGTATAGGTACCTACGCCTATACTTGGTAGTTGGTTGAATAATTATATAATACTAAATAAGCGATTATGTTGACCGTGATAACTGGCCATTATTCTATAATTCAATATTATATTATATTGAGTAGGTAATTCAATAAATTCAAAAAATCTATTTGTTGAAACATGTAAACTGAATAAGTATATTACGGTACCTAATTTAATACTATTGCACAACAAAAAAGAGCAATAGAATTATTATAATATTATAATATTATAATATTATAATAATTTTATATTATAATTACAATAACATGTAAACTGGTCTACTTTGATCAATGACGAGTATCATTATGAAATTTAGATTATTTTAAAGTTGACTATACTATATTGTAGGTACGGCTAGTTTTATTTTATATTAGGTACTAACAAAAAAGAAAATACCTATGTAAAATATTAAATAGAAATTTTACAAAAAATATTACATTACAATATTAAATATGTAAAATATATACTTATTGTTACATAATATATGTGGATTTTCGTGGCATTTTGAGCGCAACACAGTACACTATAACATTAAGAGAAACAACAAAGAGACATACGCAATTTAGAGGGCAGGGAAATCAAAAATATTTGAGCAAAACATCGTGCAAACAAATAAATACGCTTGTCTAGCTCAAAATAACAAAATGCCACGAAATTCGATGCCACGATTCTTTTTTGTATTAGTATAGGTAATATAAAATAAAACTAATAATACAATAGGTAGGTATGGTCAACAACTTTAAAATAATATTTTAATCTTCACGCTAATACTCGTCATTAATCAAAGTAGAACATCATTTTACATGTTTATAATAATTCTATTGCTCTTTTGTTTGTCCAAGTATTAAATTACCGTGATTTACTTATTCAGTTTAATAATTTACATGTTTCAACAAATAAATTACCTTGCCGGAAAAATAATGTACAGCAGTACACATATTATATGTGTTAGGTATTATAATATAAACTACCAGCTAGGTATACCCTTAAAATAAAATAAGTAAAATGGTTATTACTTATTACCATAAAATGATTGCAGTTCTTAAATAAGGCCTAACTGCTGTTGGTCTCTATAATATGCAATAAGTTTGAAAAACAGCAGGCCGTTTGGAAAAATAATATGTAGGTAGTTCGCATACAAGCGAAAATGACCCTAGTCTTTTCACAAAAATTCTAATTTTTCAAGTAGTCTACGAAATTATATATGTATAGTAATTTATATTATGTATTTATAAATACATTTAATCAAATACTTTAAAATACTGAAACTATACTCAACCGAAATTTGGTTTTTATACATCGATCAAATACTCCGAAAAATATTCTATTTTGTAATCAAGAATTAAATTGTTGTCAAAAGATAAAAAGTAATACTTATATAGGTAACTTAATAAATATATAGTATATTCAAAATTAATAGTTAATATTATAACTATTCATTTTTAATATAGGCTTACCTACTTATAATATTTAAAATATAACTTTTTTTAGAAAAATGGTATTTATAACAATAACTTTAAATTATATAAATATTTAATACACATAATATAAGGTGAGAAATTTTGATGAATTTTTTTTAAATTTAGGATGGAAAATATTGATATATAAAATTTGGTATGTAATAATTTGAAAATGTTTTGACTATATTTGGGTTTAGATATTTTGTGATCAAATATTTTCAAAATATAGGATGAAAAATTGATGTATAATATTTGGTATGTAATAATTTGAAAATGTTTTGACTATATTTGGGTTTAGATATTTTGTGATCAAATATTTTCAAAACATAGGATGGAAAATTGATATATAATATTTGGTATGTAATAGTTTGAAAATGTTTTGACTATATTTGGGTTTAGATATTTTGTGATCAAATATTTTCAAAACATAGGATGGAAAATTGATATATAATATTTGGTATGTAATAGTTTGAAAATGTTTTGACTATATTTCGGTTTAGATATTTTGAGATCAAACATTTTCAAAACAACTGTATAATATTCTACAAAAAATATTTGCTGTGTAAACTAATTCAAATATTGTGAAAATATTAATGTTTTCAAATTGCTTTTTTTTTATAAGCATTTAAACATCGAATTTTGACAGAATTTTTCAAAATCTCGAAAATTATTAATCATCGTAATTCATAAATTATAAAATGTTCAGTTTTTATAGCTAAGGATTGAAAAATTTAAAACAAGATTCCACGTAAGTATTTAATTCTGTTACCGAAAATAAAAAAAAATAAAAACACACATCATTGTAAAATCAATACATTCATCGTTTCACTCAGAATCTAAAAGGTGGGTAAGTGGATGTCGCTCTGCTGTACAGTAGGTTACAAGTGGGTCACTGTATAATGGATGGTATTAAATTTGAATCCAATGATACAATATCATTGTATAAGAAAAACGATTCTGAGCGAAGACGGTATGTCAGTCTAGGTTTAAGACATATTATTATATACATATCTATGGTATTAAAAAAAAAATTGACCTATAATAAATTCCAAATTAATCATATCACAATATCCATTAGGTACTTATAACACGTTAAATGTAAATGTGACCAGTGTTTTTGGTTTACCATTTTTAAAACCAGATGAGGTGTTTGATTGTTTTATTGATGACTTAATGACTATCAAACCAGTAAATACAAGTGTCGATAAATTTTGTGATTATGTTCTAAAATCATACATAGAGCAAGATGCATTATTTCCACCTAATAGATGTTGTCTAACTATAGATGATGAATGTCTATATTCATTATTCATATGCAATTTTTACATCTTTGGTTAGACCTATATTTGATAAATATTTATAGATACACGTAGATGTACCTATTATAATTTATAGATATAACTAATTGTAAAAGTATATTTGATGATACTAAGGCAAATAATGTAATTTATATATATAAACTATAATAATATATCAGGAGCTTTGTATTAAATTTTTACACTTTTTGGCCCATCACATAAAACTTTATTGATATTTAAAGAAAAAAAACTAAAAAAAATTGAAAACTGTAAATGTCCGTAAACAGCTCAAAAGAGTCAAAATATTTTCAAAACTGTATGGTTTATAGGAAATACTAATATAAACATTCAGTGAAACTTTCATGTATCTACAGTTATTCGTTTTTGAATTACAACAAAATAAGGAAATCGCTACATGAGAAATCGAGTGAATATCCAATGTTGTAAAATTTGAATTTCAAACGCTCATAAAAATTTAATTTGACTTTCTTATGCACATTTTTTTTTTGATTAAGGTAAATAACCTTATAAGGAATCTTGTATTACATTTTCAAATCGTAGATTTAAAAAAAAAATTTTTACGAATTCTTAACTCAAAATAGTTTGCTAATTTTCGTGATTTTTCCATATTTTGTCAATTTTTGAACTTTAAATGCTTATAAAAAAAAATTTGTGACTAAGGATTTTTAATATTTTTCATCTGCCTTTGAAACAATATACTAGGAGCCTTCTATTAAATTTTCAAGCTTTCGAAACTAACAAAGAAAATTTCATTGATATTTTTAGAATAAAAACTAAAAAAAAAATGGAAAATTAAAATGTCGATAAACAGTTCAAAACAAATCATAATGATTTAAAAATTTTATCGTGTATAGAAAATTCAAATATAAACAACCAGTGAAAATTTCATGTATATATGTTAATTTGTTTTAGAGTTACACCAAAAACCAAATTCGATTTTGCTTTAAAATTCCCGTTTTTCCTTAATTTTTCTTTTGTTTTTCTTGGCGCTTTTGAAAATGACTGGGAATCTTAAATTTTGACTTCCCGAAGGCACCAACTAGATTCACTTTCCAATCGAACTTGATACTGAAGTTGAAAATCGAAGCATTATTTCGACTACTTATCGTATACACAGACACAAAAATAAATAAAAAAAAAAAACACACATCATTGTAAAATCAATACATTTATCGTTCCACTCGAAATCTAAAACTACAACAAATATATTGTACATTATACTGATTAAAGAAGGTTGGGTTCCTGGAATGCTATTATAATAAAAATATATATATATACAGAGAAGAGAGTGGATTAGTCTACTACATAGGTAGGTATATAACAAGAAATAATTTAAAATATATAACATAAGAAGTTGAAGGAACCCCGGTGTACCTACCCATAATATATAATACTTTAATTAGGACCGGTTTTCAGGATTTTCGAACAAAAATATTTTAAAAATAATTTTATTTTTCCGTCTATAACAACATAATATATTATCTGCTCCTGTCATCTCGAGTATCCCGACTGTGTGTCGCCATTTAAGTACCTTTGACGCGTCTATACATTCATGTCCATTTAGTCACGGACAGTTGTAAGAAAATAATACACGAAATACCCATTATATTATAACATATTATTATTACACTTGTTCAGGGAAGGTTGAGTGAATTTGGACGTATACAACAGTGAAAAGACATCTGCTATCGTAGGTACATAAAATGCAAAAGCAATAATAAATAAAAATTACATAAAAACATTCATCCGGGTATGGTATATTATTTTTAATTTCCTTGAGTAGAAGAAAAAATACACATTTGAAAGTATCATTATAATATTATGGTAATTTGATTGTGATCGGTCCGCCACTGCGCCTTGTATGACATTTATTTTATCACTCCATCATCGGATAAACGACCATTGTAGTACCTAGGTACCGTGATATTTATTATTGTCTAAATTATATCATGGCAAATCTTTCAAAATATAAAATTAAATAATAAAAAGGTGGGTAAGTGGATGTCGCTCTGCTGTACAGTAGGTTACAAGTGGGTCACTGTATAATGGATGGTATTAAATTTGAATTCAATGATACAATATCATTGTATAAGAAAAACGATTATGAGCAAAGACGGTATGTCAGTCTAGGTTTAAGACATATTATATATTATATATATTATATATATATGGTATTAAATTATATGGAATTTATGAATTTCTTACAAATATATTTTCAATTGTTATAAATTCTTAAGTTTTGCAATTTAAGTTTGTGTACAACATGACCCGACTGACCATATTTTAGATTTTGACACGAGATCTGCTTCTGACTCGTCAAAACTTGTCAGACGGTCAACACTTTATTATGATTTTCAGTACCTAAAATCAAATTTTAAAAAGATATATACTGAGAATAATTTAAAGTTTCAAATTACCTTTTCACTTAAACGATTCAAAACCGTAGCTCTATCAATTCAGAACAATTATATTATTATGTCGAGCTTAAAGTTTTTTTTTATAGGTACTATGTTTAAAATTGTGTATTGTACATGTATATAACTCAAAAATTCAGAATATATAAGTATAAAGAACAGTTGTACTGAAATCTATATACTTAAAGAGGAAGAACGAATTTTTAAAATACTTGGTATAACTTGACAAAGTTAAAACATTTAAGGTGCGACTCTGGGTAGGTATAGATTTAACGATGACGTCGTACGATTGCAATATTATTTTATATTTGTCACAGAAAGAATAATAATTGCTATAAAGTCATAATATTTTTTTAATTTGTTTGAACTTTTTATCACCTCGAATATAATTTTCAATATCTTGAGTTATGTATTAACGTTTGTACTATATAACGGTTTATATTTTTGTTTATACATATTATTATTTAACTCTTTATAGATTCCATTTAGCGAAGCGAAGGGCTGTTAGTATATACCTATTATATAGGTATACCTGGTATATATAGTCACCTACATTTTTGAAATATTTCAAGATCATAAAACTCATTTTGAACATTAAGTGCGTTTTATACCTACACACGACATCTATATTTTATTTTATCGTTATAATTTTTAAGATTTTTTGAATTACTTTTTTTATACATTATTTAATAGTGAGGTATTAATTAGGTATTAAAGTTGCGTATTCTAATGGAATACTATTGCACTTTAGTCAGAGTTGGAAATGATAAAAATAAAAAAAAAATTTTCTATGTACCTTAATATTAAAATTAAAAATAAATACAAATTTTTTCTCACAATTTACGAAATATTCCAAAATATGCTAAATGGGTTAAATATTCTCTAACCCATGAAATATTCTCAAATATGCAAAAAAAACTTTTTTTTACCCATTCAGAATTGAATGAATCGTCCACATTTTTTACTCTCATAAGACTGCATAGACGCAGTAACGATATGTAAAAACATATAAATCCGGTCTTTACTCACAAGTATTTATGTTATTTTAAATATATAAACCGATATAGCAGTTTGGAAAAATATTTTCAAGTCTTACTGTTTTAGGTAGGTACATACCGCCTTAAAATTGGAAAATTACAAAAATTTTTAAACATTCATAATATTAATTTTATGAATAAATGACAATAATATATCAATGGAACCAATATAACCTCTATATTGCAGTACTACTTACCATTTCAAAGTGATATCCAGAATCAGTAGCACCTATACTTAAATTAAAAATTAAGACAGTTTTAATACCTATCACAACACACGGGGGTCATAATATTTAAATTTTTAACTCAACAGATAAAACTTTATTGATATTTATAGAAAAAAAATTGAAAAATATAAACGTCTTTAAACAGATCAAAAAGAGTCAAAATTGTATGGTGTATAGGAAATACTAGTTTAAACTTTCAGTGAAATTTTAATGTACCTATCTACACTGTACACAGACACAAAAAAAAAAAAGGTGGGCAAGGGGTGTCGCTCTGTTGTACAGTAGGTTACAAGTGGGTCACTGTATAATGGATAGTATTACATTTTGAATTCAATGATATTATATCATTGTATAAGAAAAACGATTCTGAGCGGAGACGGTATATAATTATCTATGGTATTTAAAAAAATTGACCTATAATGAATTCCAAATTAATCATATCACAATTTCCATTAGGTACTTAAAACGCGTTATACATCAACAAAAATCCCTGATACTATCATAGATATATAGTAGTATACATTAGAAGTTTCAAGTACCCACGAATAATATTATACGATCACAACAAAATAACTAAAATAGTTATTCTAGGTTTTTTATTATGTAATTTCGTCCAAATTTGAATTTAAAATGTCTGTAAAAAATAACTGTGTTCATATATTTTTTAGATTTTTTGGCTACAGTATGAACTATTTATGAGAATCTTTTTTTTAAATTTTCAATCCTTAGCTATAAAAACTGAACATTTTATAATTTATTAATTACAATGATTAATAATTTTCGAGATTTTGAAAAATTCTGTCAAAATGCGATCTTTAAATTCTTAAAAAAAAAAATTGTGCAAATGTATTTTTAATATTTTTCAATTGCTATTGTAACAATATATCAGGAGCCTTGTATTAATTTTTTACACTTTTTGGCCCAACAGATAAAACTTAATTGAAATTTATAGAAAAAAAAAAAACTAAAAAAATTTAAAACTGAAAATGTCCGTAAACGGCTCAAAAAGAGTCAAAATATTTTCAATATTGTATGGAGTATAGGAAATGCTAATATAAACATTCAGTGAAACTTTCATGTTTCTACAGTAATTCGTTTTTGAATTACAACAAAATAAGGAAATCGCCACATGAGAAATCGAGTGAAAATCAAATGTTGTAAAAATTTGAATTTCAAACGCTCATAAAAATTTAATTTGACTTTCTTATAGACATTTTTTTTTGATAAAGGAAGATAACCTTATAAGGAATCTTGTATTACATTTTCATATCTTAGATTTAAAAAGAAACATTTTTATGAATTCTTAACTCGAAATAATTTGCAAATTTTCGTGATTTTTCCATATTTTGTCATTTTTGAACTTTAAATGCTTAAAAAAAAAACTGTGACTAAAGATTTTTAATATTTTTCATCTGTCTTTGAAACAATATAGTAGGAGCCTTGTATTAAATGTTCAAGTATTTTTACTCAACAAATAAATTTTAATTGTTATTCATAAAAAAAAAAACTAATAAAATTGGAAACTGAAAATGTACCTAAACAGTTCAGAATAAATCAAAATATTTTGAAAATGTTATCGTGTATAGAAAATGCAAATATAAACAACCAGTGAAAATTTCATGTATCTATGGTCATTTGTTTTAATGTTACACCAAAAACCAAATTCAATTTTCTGAAAAATCGATTTTGCTTAAAAATTCTCGTTTTTCCTTAATTTTTCTTTTGTTTTTCTTGGCCCTTTGAAAAGTACTGAGAATTTTAAAATTTGACCTTCCCAATGCACCAACAATATTCACTTTCCAATCGAACAAGATACTCAGTGTTGAGACCAGATAAGAAAAAATTATCTAGATATAGATAAAAGATTATTGCTCTAATATTATCTAGATTAAGATAAGATAGCATGTATTTAAATTATCTCAGATAAGATAAAATACAAACAAAATTTATCTAGATAAAAAAAAGATGAAAGTTTAAATGTTTAAAATAGTTTAATTTAACCAACAATTAAATTTATATTTTATCGTGGAAAATTAATATATCTACCAATAATTGAAATCTTAAGATTAGGAATACAGATTTTTTAAACATAACATAAATAATGACCATCAATATTCCACAATTTTCTTTATATATGTTTACTATGTCATATTATTATCATTGGCGTAATAATTTAATTTAATTTTGGTCTATTTATAGATTGGGAATTAATTTTTTCCTGTTAAAAGCTTGATAGTTTTATACATTTATAATTATAATACTACGTTCGTATAATTATTATTATTTTTTTTGATCGTGTTTTACTAAATTTAACATTATGACTATTTTCTATTTAACATTTATAAAATGGACTCCATAGATGAGTTGCATGCATACAGGGCGCTCAAAAAAAATTTTTTTTCGATTTACTTATATTATCTAGATAATTACTAAAAAGATAACGATTTTTTTATCTTAGATAACCCTTAGATACCTATCCACATTTTCATCTAGATAAGATAAAATATAAATAAATATTATCTAGATGAAATATCTAGATAAATTTATCTAGATAAGTCTCAACACTGAAGATACTGAAGTCGAAAATCGAAGCATTATTTCGACTACTTATCGTGTACACAGACACACAAAAAAAAAAAAAATAAAAAAACAAACATCATTGTAAAATCAATACATTCATAGTTCCACTCAGAATCTAAAAAGAGCTCTGCTGTACAGAAGGTCACTTTATACATTATATTAAATTTGAATTCAATGATATATCATTGTATAAGAAAAACGATTCTGAGCGGAGACGGTATGTCACTATGTCAGTCTAGGTATAAAACATATTAAATACTTATCTATATTATTAATAAAAATAGGTATCTACGTATCATAAATTCCAAATTAATCATATCACAATATCCATTAGGTAGGTACTTAAAAAAACTTTTATGAATTTCTAACTCGAAATAATTTGCAAATTTTCGTGATTTTTAAATATTTTTTCATTTTTTGAACTTTAAATGCATATAAAAAAAATGTTGACTTTGTATTTTTAATTTTTTTAATTTGCCTTTGAAAGAATATACTATGAGCCTTTTGTTAAATTATTAAGCTTTTTTAACAACAAATACAATTTTATTGTTATTTATAGAAATAAAAACTATAAAAAATAGAAACTGAAAAGATCCGTAAACAGCTCAAAATATTTGGAAAATGTTATGGTATATAGAAAATTCTAATATAAACATTTACTTAAAATTTCATGTACCTACAATAATTAATAATAGTTACACCAAAAACCAAAATCGATTTTTCCGAAAACAGATTTTTTTAAAAATTCCTGTTTTGTTAATTTGTCTTTTGTTTTTCACGGTGCTTTTGAAAACTACTGGAAATATTTACTTTTGACCAACCAAAGTACCAACTAGTTTCACTTTCCTATCAGAAAAGATACTGTTAAAGAAAATCTAAGCATTTTTACTGTTCTAAAACGTGATGACATGCACAAAAATAAAAAAACACACATCATTGTAAAATTAATACATTCATCGTTTCACTCAGAATCTAAATTAAATATGTCCCAAGTAAGCCGGTTTTAGGGTAGGTAATCAATCGTAATAATTAATTACTTTAAAAAATGTATTTAAAAACATTACAAATATTAAAATATAAAGGTATAATTCATTTTTTATTCTAAATAAAAATATTTTCATGAAAAACACATAAATATAAATATACCACATTGAAATTATGTGTATAATATATTATAATAGAAAGTTTAGTGTGGAGTCCACATTATGTTTAAAAGTTGTACACAATTATATACATGACAATACAGTCATATAGTCATATCTGTCAATTACCTACAAGAAGAAAAAATACATAAATAATAATACAAAAGAATAATTATTCAACAAATAATATATTTAAATATTCTTACTTGGCAATTATTTGAACAGTATTTCACTGCTTTACATTTACAATCCAGGAATATAAGTCATACGTGTCAATTACCTAAAAGAAGAAAAAATACATTAATAATAATACAACAGAATAGTTATTCAATAAATAATAAATTAAAATATTCTTACTTGGCAATTATTTGAACAGTATTTCACTAGTTTGTTACCGCATAATATGTTGTTACAATTTCTCGAGTGGCACTAAAAAAAAACAATAAAAATAAAATATAGTACCTAGTCAACTGAATCATTCGATCGTCGGAAATCATTCGTTTTTCGTCAATTTTAATAAGTTGGTTGGTTAGTTATCCATCAATTATTATACTTTAAATGCTTATAAAAAAAAACGTTTTGGTCCCAAATAATACATTAACAATTTTATTAACATCCAATGGCATAGACATGATTTCTGAAGGGGGGGGGGTTATCAATAAAAGAAAATGAAATAGCTAAATGGGAGGGGAAATTTAGAAAATCCTCCATGCTGTCAAAAGTTTTTACTTGGGTAGTAAAATATTTAATTATAAGTAACAATGAAAATAATTTTAACTGATTAAAAATTCACATCAAACACAATTTCGAATATAGTCCTCTCCAAAGACAATTTGAGGGAATCTGACCCCCCGCGTCACCCTTGTATAGGCCACTGTTAACATCCATAGAAAAAAAACTAAAACAATCGAAAGTTGAAAATGTCCATTATCAGCTCAAAACGAACCAAAATATTTTGAAAGTTATAATATCGCTCATAAAAAATTATTGTAAATATAATTTAAACTTTTTTTTTAATTTCCACTAACAATAACTTACGAGAAACGTTGTATTACATTTTAAAATGTTTTGACCTATCATAAAATATTTTATCGATAATTATTTTTAAAAAAAATATGAAACTCGAAATTTACTTATGCTAATAAATGGCTCAAAAAGAGTTACAATATTTTATGGTGCATAGAAATTGCATATATAAACATCCATTGAAAATTGCATGTATCTGTGGAATTATTTTTAACAGTTACACCAAAAACCAAAGTTGATTTTTTCGAAAACTGATTTTTCGTAAAAATTAACATTTTTTTTGTTTTCCAGGTGCTTTTAAAAAATACTGGGAATTTTAAACGACCTCCCAATGAACCAACTAGATTCCCTTTTCCACCTAAAAAGATGCTGAAGTTGAAAATCAAAGTATTATTTCAACAACTTATCGTGTACACTATACAAGCAACAGATACAAATTAAAAATACACATCATTGTAAAATCAATACATTCATCTTTCCACTCAGAATCTAAAATGTATGCAATTGGAAGCATGTTACTTACTAGTACTTGTAACAAGGATTTTGGAAAACCACAATTATGAAATAAACAATAAATTAGTGTAGCAATTTAACAGATTATATAGATCATTAAAAATTTTAAACTCGTATTATAATTAGGTTTTTAAAAATCATCTATTTACAATCTAATATTATATTAAAAAAATAAGTATTAAGTGTTTGTACACAATTATATAGATATTGGTGATTTTAAATACCTTGATAAAAACTGCTGGCTCTTGATTAACTACTACATTATTTGATACAGTGGGCTCTGGCTTATCATCATAACCATTGACTACTGCTTTCATTTTACATGTTGCTTGCACCAAAGGACTGAGGGAATTAATTGGCATAACACCAAAACATTGGTTTGTTGGTATCTTATGAGACGTAGAAGATACATAAGGTTTCTTTTGAAGTTGAGAAGAAAATGACTGGCTCATTACATTTGATTGTTTTACTGCAGTATTAGCAATGGTTTGTGACGTATTATCATTTAGCAAAGGTATGTGTCTAAAAATATAACAGAAATAATTAATACTGGATTTTTAATTTTAATTTTACTATAAAAATGTACAACGGAGGAATAAGGAATACTTATAATAATAAGAAGTAGTTTGGATTTTGTGTTTCAAATTTCATTAAGTTATAAGTTGCTTATTAAATAAATAAAGATTAAATAAATATCGTTTAAATAAAGATGCCATTGGCAGTTATAAAAAAAAAAAAAAATAAGTTGCTTATTCAAAACACCAGGGATTTAATTAATAATAATAATTGTAATATATATTTAAACCTTTATAACTTAATATAAATTAATCTGACTATAACAGATGTAACTAAAGTTACTACCTATAATTTTATACATATATTATAACTTGAAATCTTTGATTAATATTTCAACTACCTACAACTATTAGTATACCAACTCTCTTTCACCGGGCTAAATATCTTAATATAGGTAACAAATATTTCATGGCCTCTAATCGGTCCATAACATTAATTAGATATGAAAAAAAGCTTACTGGTAAGTTCCATCTTGAATTATTTCATCTGAGTTGTTAGTGCTTTGATTAGTTTCTGTTACATTTGTTGAATCTACAGGATCTTTAAACATTGAATTATTGAAACATTGAAAAGTAGCGTTATCGATTAATAACTCAAGCTCTTCCTTCGAATCACTGGTGACAGCATCAATAACTGCTTGAAAAATTTTTAAATTATTTTCTGCTGATACAAAAAACCATGACATCCAATCTGTGACTCCGGAGTCAATATCCCGATTATCTTCAATTAACTTTATTAAATCGATGCAGTCATGTTCAAATGTCTTTGCCCGCAACAATGAAAACATTTGTGGATGGTTTTATTCACTGGCCTTCAAACTATTTAACAGTAAAAGTACCAACTTTTTAAAGATTCTACCTTTTTTGAAATTTGGCTTATCCAGAACTTGAAGTACAGTTAATATACTTATAAAAATCATTTTAAATGCTAAATCAAATTCTGACTCTTCAAAAGATGATATGACACATATAAGATTGTTTTTCAACTTTTTTACTAGAATTTTTTTATGCCTCTCGTTTAACTTCCGTGCATCATATCTTTCTTTCAGTTTTAGAGCTTCATTTTTTTTTTTTGAAGATATATCAATTCGTGCTTTGCAATATTTCTCAGACATTAAAATAATGTTGAGAATATTTGCAATAATCACAATTGTATCTCGTACGCATTTGATAAAATATTTTTTATATAGTTTTTTAATTTCAATTAAATTCCTTCTTACAAGATTTTCACCATTTAAAGTGTGTTTAACTCCATTTACTTTGTAATTATGTAAAAATGGTTGATATCTAGTTGTAGAGAGTTTAGCAGCTGTTAACTTTTTGATGTCAGTTCTTAGATGTTTGGGTTCTATACCAACATTTTTCATCCAAATTTTGTAGTTATCTTCATCCATAATTTTTCTAAGATCAACAACCCTGATCATAGATCTTACATTTTTTTCTGAAGACTTTTCAGATTCAATAGATTCTTCCATTGATACCTCCTCAGTACTGGTAGTAACATTTTCATTATTGGTTTTTAATGAGGACTTGAATTGTGATTTAAATTTTTTAGTTTTACCATCTCTATATATTACCAATTTCAAAACATCTATTCTATTTGTATCCACCTTTTGTATTTTTTCAGCAGGCTCATCGTCCATTGATGAATTATTTTTATTATATGTTTTATCAGCTTTAGTCATTGTTACGTCTTTGGGCGTTTTATCATCTAAAGACGTTTTAAAGTCTTTATAATATGTATTATAATCTTCTTTGAGTTTATTAAAATCTTCTTTCGGTGTATTATGCTTATTTTTAATGAAGCTCCTAAAATGAAATAAAATTATAAACTTAAATGAGTAAATGTCATATTATCCATGTATTTAAAAAGCCATGGGGGAGGGAGTGGGCCATGCCCACTGCCCACCACATTAGCCACATCAAAACACTGAAACGACGAATAAATAAATTACTATTGTTAATTTTTAAGCATTTTTTTTTAATATTTTGACTTTGACTTACAATTTACAATTTTGGACATCTTCTGCAGTCAATTGTATAAAAGGATTTCCATAAATAGCATTTTTACACAAGTTATCAATATACTTTTTGGTATGCATTTTCGTTCTGAAAAAAAATAAATATTTTTTAGCATGAGATTAGAAATACAAAGTTCACATTCAATTTATATAATTTAAAATAAAAATGTTTATTAAAAACCAATTTTATACTTTTAGCAACTAATACTGTTTCATAATATATATGTTATTCATTAAATATGTTATATAAATATAACATTAATTAATGTATTTAATCACTCATAAATAAGATTATTGATAAAGAAATACAAAATAAAAAAAGACGATTCTCTTGAGAACATTTTAATCTTTGGACTTAACTTACCAACTAATAATAATTGGATGCAAATCTTTAGTACCTATGCACTGTATAATATATACTATATGTAATATATATAATATACTAGTACACCTATTAGTATCATATAATTGATTAGGAAATTAAAATAACTGCCTATGTTTTTAAAAACTTTTAAATAATATTAAATATTTGTTTTATGTGATTTATTGTGGTTATAATAATATGTAATTATTGCACCTAGATAATGTATTATTTTGTCCTGCTACAAATCCTTTTTAATCACTTTAAGCTGTAGTGATTTTAAAATGTTAATAATTAATGTTTAATAAATCTATCAAAATTAATAATTTGTAAAAGCTGTTGAAGTATAATAAATACTAGATCTGATATTACATACATTTTATACTTTTGTAAAACCACTTTTAAGGGCTATTATCTTTAGTATAATCATTTTAATAACTGAGAATCTCCATCTGAGAAACTACTAGTTTAAAGTGTAAGTTCCTACTATTGGTAATGGGTATAATTTTTGTTTTAAAATTGAAATAAGTTAAAATGTTTAGTAAACTGTACACCTGAAAATCAGTACTATTAAAATGACCTAGGTATCTAACAAACTCTAACAATAAATAGCATTATTTAACCTGGAAAGACTTTATAGATTTTAAAATACATAATATCAAAAACCCGATAAAAATTATTTTTATTACCAAAAAAATAAAACAATCGGCATAATTTATATATTGTAGATCACATTGACATTATGGAATAATTATGCAAAGAAAGTTTAATTAAAACAAAAGATCATAATAACTTCGGAAAGAGCCAGAGCTACTAAATATAAAAATGAAAAATATTTATCAGTAGGTAATTCAATCATCAACAATTTCATACAATGCAATGAAAAGCGGCCATAAAATGTATAAAAAAATAAACAATATATCCTTTGTATATGTTATATTTCTTATAATATGTCCTACCGTTTATTTTTGAAGATTCAATAATTGGTTTTCTGAAAATTAGAAAAATATGAAAATTATACCAGACCTTTCTTTATGGAAAAATTAAAAAAATAATTTTATCATTATACAAGTGCATTTTGAAGAAGTAAATTAGCAATCAAAAAATCATTCATTTAGTTTTGTCCTCAGGTCACAATCAGTATTGGATCATGAGCCATGACCATAGAGTAGTAATGACTGGGTGATATGTATATTGTATAAAACTGCAAGTAAGAGTGCAGATTATACTATTAATTGCCAAAAATGAGTGTTGAATGTACAAAATTGATGGTGTTTGAGTGTTTGACATATGATATTTGTAAATAATATAAATAAAGAAATATTATTTATTCTGCCACTTCATAATTTACAATAGGTACATAATTTCATAATTAAGTGTGATAAATTTTATTTTATGGAACATTTGTGTATGTAACATAAAGCAATATAAATAGCATTTAAATTGACACCAGGTAATACCCGCTAGTAATATAATATTACCTATTAATTATGTATACTAAATAAATTTATTTTTTTTATTTTTATTGCTATACATATATTAGTGAAGTTTATGAACTACTGCTTAATTCTAAACTAACTAGTGTAGATTAACATTGTCATAATCATTCATGACGAGAATTGTATAATTTTGTATAATTTGTGAGGCGATTTAGTATGGACCAATATTTAAAATAAAAATAAAAATAGTGAGCCAGTAGGAAAGGTCAGCTATACTCACAATTAAGTAAGTCACTATAATGTTTATGTTAAATTAAAATTCAATGATATTTATGATATTTGATTCTGAGCGAAGATGGTCATCTATGGCCTATGATAGTAATTTATTACTATTATTTTACATACATTTAGGACAAAATGAAAATCTGGTTAAAACAATGTGTGATCGTGCTAATTTCCTGTTTTTTAAAAACATGCAATGCAACTAACTATTAATTTCATACTAAATAATTTAAAAATAATTAGTTGGTAACTTTTGGGTTTGGTATCTTTTTTTATATTGATTACTATAAATCTATAGTGAATAATATAATATTTTGATATTTTTTAATACTGGCTAGAATGAACTTATTTTGAATAAAACTCAGGTTATAAAATAAATAAAACAACTTTTTTTTAACATTTATTATAAAATAAATTTCTGGTCTTCAGAGGATTTTCGCAATTTTGGTTTTCTCTCTCAGACCCATGCACAACAGATAAAACGCTTTCACCTAAAATTGTGTTTTTATGATTTTTGACTAATCTTAGATTAAAACTGGCTGATCCCGTGCACTTCGTTTCCCGTTAAATGTACCAACTCTATATGACTCAAACATTGTTCAATGCGTTATTTAATATTCGGTGTATGATGTTCTAGATTTATCTTAACTTTTCTGTTGCCCGGAATAAAAATTCTGAATTGCAACAGTACATTATCAGATAGGTAATTTACCTGCGGTAGATCGCGGACCCCGTCCTGTTTGTACGTAAGTGTATGATTTAACTCAAAAAGTACCAAAGTTATACCAAGTTTGACGTTTTTACTTAATTGCACCTACCTATAAATCCTAACCTAACCTAACCGTACTAAAATCCGATGAATAAAAAAAACCAAATTTAACCCTTTTTAAATTAGCGTATCTTCTTCCCATAGGTCATTCATTTATATATAAGATATATTTACAAAAAATAATAATACAAATCAACAAACATGCCCGATTAACCAATAGCAACCAATATAATATAATACACCATAGAGTAAATAAAGACAACGGTATCGATTTCAAATCCCAGACATCAATAAATAGTTTTTGCAGTTTTTCTAATTATTCGGTTGACTTTTTAAAAATTTTCTTTCGTAAAAACCTTCACCTGGCAATTACGAACATCTTAAAAAAATTTGAGCAAAATCGGCCCAGCCGTTCTCAACTGATGCAATTTCGAATTTTTTGTATCCATTTTTATATATTATAGATATAGATTACCTATTACAAAAATTATAGATGATAATGACATAATATGAATGTTATATTATATTGTTATTTGATTTTGTATTTGACTTTCAAAATAAATAAAAATGCTAATTTAAATGATGTTTAAATTGTTATGAGACAATATTTAGACAAATTAAAGTCATACCCTCAAAACAATTATTCTCAAACATTTTTGTAAAAAAAAACACAGTATTGTTATAGTACTGGAATAAAAATAATAATTCTGTATAAATGCGTTTTGTCTGTATTGCGCATGGGCCAGAGAGAGAAAACAAATAGTCCTCTGACTTCCTCTTAAATTATGACACATACAAAAGGGGCAAACCGATCCATGTTGGAATACTATCTTGTCGTGTGAATCGTTTGTATGTAGTTTTATGTAGAAATATCAAACTATAAATTTTTTTTTTTTTATTGATCTAATAAAATGCCTGACAACTATGGTCATTAACTACAAATATGAAATATACAATAGTTATTTACAGTTTTAAGGTATTCTTATATATAAGTTAGGTATTAACATTGAAATTACAGAATAGGTGTGGTTACATAGTGTACAGTCGCCAGTCGGGTTAAATATTATTATATTAAATTGTAAAGGCCTGTCAATTTCAGGAATTTTATTATAAAAATTATTTTTTATTTTATTTACATTTTAGATAAACATGACAAATTTGAAGTAATTATTGGAAAAAAAATATACCTTGATTTGAAAAGAAATTATTATCTAATACCAACTTTCAAATTCAATAAAAACATCGCCCAATATGTCTAGTATAAAAGCACATGACAAAAAATGTACATCCATTTCACAGTGTAGCTGTATAAGTATAAACAAAGCTGATAAAACCAAATATTTAGGAGTCACATTTGATCAACACTTAAGATGGAACTTTCATAATATACCGGAGCTTAATATGAAACTGCTCAAATTATACACATTTTACAATAATATGTCAAAACACTTTTTAAATATTCACTTGCTAAAAAATACTTACTGTAATTTAACACAATCCCTGATAGAATATGGTATAGTAGTTTGGGGTAGGTAACGCGGCACAAACACATATAAATTGTTTACAGATAGCACAAAACACCTCCTTAAAAATAATCTATCACAAACCTAGGCCTTACTTATCCAAAAATGTATACTCCGAAGCCAAAATATTAACGGTAAAACAATTATAATATTATAAAAAAACCAAATATATTACATGTCAAAAAAAATTTAATACAACTGGTCGTTCATACTTATAACACAAGAACTGAAAAGTTAATGTACCCAAAAATGAACACAACTAAATACTACAATAGCTATATGATAACTGGGTTGAAACTTTAGGAAAAAATACCCATTTCTATAAAAAACTATCCACACTTTGATACCTTTAAATTATTAATTCAGAAATGGTTATTGACAAATGAAGTAAATCCTTAGGTTAACACACAAATCACATACCATTATTTTTAATTTTATCTTTATTTTGCTCTTATAATTAATTTATGTTGTATAAAAAATCTCCTTAAAAACTCGCGATTATTATTTATTTATAGATAGGTAACTTCAAGGTACCTTATTATTATTATTTATTCATTTATTTTAATTAATTAATATAATTTATTTAATCGTTTTAATTATATTCATTTACAAAGGTGGGCATTAACTAGTTGAAAAGTTAAAGTTCAGTTAAAAAGTTTATTTTTTTTTAACTTTTTAACTTAACTAGTTAGTTTATTTTCTAATCAACTTATGAACTTAAATAGTTTAATTTACAATTGAAATAACTTAGCTTTTCTCAGTTGATTTAAAAAAAATCCATTAAGTTAAAACATTTTGAAATTGTTAGTTTATACTTAAATATTACGAATTTCGAACGCTCATAAAAATTTAATTTGACTTTCTTATAAACATTTTTTTTTTGATAAAGGTAGGTAATCTTATAAGGAATCTTGTATTACATTTTCAAATCTTAGATTTAAAAAAAATTTTTTTTACGAATTCTTAACTCAAAACAATTTGCTAATTTTCGTGATTTTTCCATATTTTGTCAATTTTTGAACTTTAAATGCTTATAAAAAAAATTGTGACTAAGGATATTTAATATTTTTCATCTGCCTTTGAAACAATATACTAGGAGCCTTCTATTAAATTTTCAACTTTTCGCAACCAACAAATAAAATTTTATTGATATTATTAGAAAAAAAAACTAAAAAAAATGGAAAATGAAAATGTCCCTAAACAGTTCAAAATAAATCAAAATATTTTGAAAATGTTATCGTGTATACAAAATGCAAATATAAACAACCGGTGAACATTTCATGTATATACGTTCATTTCTTTTAGAGTTACACCAAAAATCAAAATCGATTTTTTGGAAAACCGATTTTGCGTAAAAATTCCCGTTTTTCCTTAATTTTTATGTTGTTTTTTCCCGGTGCTTGTGAAAACTACTGGGGAATTTTTACTTTTGATCCCCCAAAGTACCAACTAGATTCACTTTCCTATCAGAAAAGATACTGTTGAAGATAATCCAAGCACTTTTACTGTCTTAAAACGTGATGACAGACACAAAAATAAAAAAAAATAAAAAAAAAAACACACATCATGTAAATCAATACATTCCTTCATCATCTCAACTAGATTAACTTTTTTACACTGAGTTAAGTTAATCTTTTTTTCTTATGAACTTTAAACATCGAGTTAAATTTATAATTTGTTAACTGCTCACTTTTAACTACTCGATTTGTGTCCTCTTAACTTAATTTAACTTGAGTTAATATTTTCATTACTTGCCCACTTTGTTCATTTTAGAGACTTACGTCTATCAATACAAGGAACATCCTTAGTGATAGACGTTGCGTGTAATAATAATATAAGTATGTACATATTATCTACAAAAACTACTAAATAAACATTCATTATTATTATTATTATTATTATTATTATTATAACTAGATAAATCGACTAAAATTCCTTTAAAATATTCAATAATACACATTTATGTCATTATTAACTTATTATCAAAATTTTAAATTTTAGAACATTAATTGAGTAAGGCACTATAATATGTGTTACAGGATAAGCGTAGAATCACGAGTTAAAGAAAAAAAGATTTGGATAACTAGGAAGTTTTAAAATATTTTTTATAAACATATACCTACATTAGTCTTTGACGTGTGTCGTGTATTATTACTTAAGCAAAATATATAAAACTGACAACATACAAAGATCATGCGAAATAAAATTTATCTACACACGTCATAATAATGTGAATATTGACGACATCGGGTTTTTAATTACGATAATGTGCATTACTGGTCAAATAGATGCGCTCAATGGTTGTGTGCGAGAAAAAAAAATACTTTTCGCTTTGGGAATAAAAATAGGAGGGAAAAGGTAAAAACCAAATACTGATCTATAGACGTCGAAATAATTTAATTAAATCATATTGATGTATGTAATAGCAAAATGGCCCCCGGAAAACGTGCACCACGACCTATAAGCATATTACGAGAATACGATATAAAATGTGCATTTCTTCATTTCGAAATCGTTATTATGACAAGTACGTACCTAATCTTTGACGTGATGCTAAACGGTGAATAGTATAGCGTCGGTGAATTGGATTATTCACAACAAAACACGACAGCTGAAGTATGAAAAGTGAATTTGAGTCTGGGTTTGAAACTGACGTCCGCCGTCTGGAACTGTAGAATGTGAAAAGACCGAACTCGACACTTCCAGCGACGCAGTTGTCGACCACCAGCCTTGGCGGCGTGCGCAGTAACCGGTCCGCAGTCACAATATGTGGTGGCGAGCTTCACCGACGAAGTTGTTAGAGTGGGGATGGGTATGGCACGTATATTAAATTTTAGTTATTATTATTGATATACAATTCCAATTATGTAAATGTTCGTTTTATAATGTCATATTTTGATAATGTATTTGTGTTTTCTCCTCAACTAAATGCATAACATATTTTGCTAATTGGTTGTTGTACTATTGTACTAAAACTACTTAAATTGTAAAATTATCTTGTAGAAATGAATTACATTATGAATACAATTAAAAACCTTATTTAAATTGGACTAGTAGTAAAAGTTCATTTTATTTCAATTTCAATTATCTTAAACAAACATAACATAATAATATGTATAATGTCAAACAGGGACAAATGGACGCGGCCGTTTGGACGCGACCATTTGGACGCAGCCGTTTGGACGCGAGGTCATTTAGACGCGGCCGTTTGGGCGCGTGGACATTTGGACGCGAAAAAAAACATATATTATATTATAACCATAATCGATGTTATGGAATTGTATTAAGCCTATTAGTTGTACTTTTATCGTTTCTATATATCTATTATTAAGTCACCCATTTCTGTTTGCCACAATATATACATTATACTTTTATCGCGATATTAGGGATTATCCGACGTTATCGAAAAACGATATCGAGAAACGACATAGTTGATAAAATCCACTTGCAAACCAACGACAATTTTAATTGACCAAAAGCAGTGGTTAGATTTACATTACTTTTACTATAGTATATTATAATATTTGAGTTAGCTATGGCCTTAATGAAGTCAAATCGAAATGAATGCATTTTTACTGAAAATGGTTTTATATATTTATTTGACAAACTAAGTTCTGATTCGCTTAAAAAATTTTGGCGCTGTAAATACAAACGTGAGTGCAAGGCACGCGTTCATACAGGAATTGATAGTTTAGAAGTACTGAAACGCATTAATGAACACACTCATGATTCGGAGGCTGCAAAAGTCGAGGCGATGGTTGGCATTAATCGTTTGAAAAATAGAGCGGCTGAAACCATGGAACCAACATCAACTGTAATCAACGAATGTATTTCTGGATTATCAGAATCGGCTAAGGTAATACTATTTTGTCAATTACAAGTGAGTCACTGTAATGGATTATGTTAAGGGCTCTCCAGCGTATCATGTTTTAAGGAGTAATATTTAGGCAATTCACATAACCGGAATATTTGGGCTATGTCTGTGTGTGAGTAGTAAATGAACATTAGTGTGTGTAATCCATTGTATCGTGCCACGGACTATCGGTCGACAGTATTACGAATTCCCAGAACTACGTATAATTAAAATGCTATAAAAATGACTAAATATGTTCAATTGCGCGTGTTATCTTTTACTATTATATTACCTACTCGCTACTCGGCTCTCGCTGCAATTCGCAAAAATGTACAATTACATTATACTACACAAGAGAGTCACTTTGTTATTTCATAGTTATGAACTATAACCAAAAAATGATTTGACAATCAAATGAATAATAAAAACATTTATAAAAAAGGGTTTGAATTTCTCGTAAATATTATATAATATTATATATTATATTTATTCATTCAATATTAGACTGTCTTTTAAAACTTCGGATAAAAAGTATTCTGTAAAAAACGTTGTTAGTTGAGACATCATATTTTTATCCCAGAAATCATCGTCTTTTTCAATTTTTTCATACATCAAACCTGTACAAAAATAACTTTTTATTATACATTTTAATTAGAATCCTATTAGTTCAAAACAAAATAATATTACCTTTAGGTGTCCAGATACAAAAATAACAAAACATTTTGCGTGTTATGTGCAGTTGACCCTGGACTTGATAAAAGTAACTATCATTTCTTTTTAGATGTAGTTGACCGTTTTCAATAGTGCAACTTTTTATTTTTTTCATTAAAATTCCTTCTTCTGGAGTAAAACTCTTAGCAGACGCTGGACATTTAATTTCGACGAGACTATCATTGTCTATTAGTCCATCGGGAGACGCCACTAAAAAATAAAAATTGTAAATTTGCATCTACAAATAAACCTGCACTTTCAATTTTTTTTCTAATTATTTTCTCCAACTTTTCTTTAGCCATATCTTTGTGTGCAATTCCATATCGCGTAGCAGCATTACCACTAAAAGTTTTTAATGTACCTTATAACGTTATTCGTGTAAACAGATACAAAAAAAAAAATTCAATCTATTCAATATATTATAAATACCTACCTCATCATTGTTTTCATGATCTTCGAGTTTTTTCCGTTTCAAGTTTGGCAAATTTGGTTTTTTCCGTGGTGCACATAGCTTGAGAAGCGCTTTTTTACCAAAACGCCAGTCTTCATTCATTTTAAAATTTAAAAAAGTAATCACGGACAAGAAAAACAAGTTGAACTTAACCGGCTGAATAGTTGAACACAACGTCACAACTAATCATAATATTTTGTTTTGTAGTAACATAAATTTACTTATTACCATATATTTTATACTTTACAATTATTATATAATATATTATTATTTCATTTCCGTAGTCATTAGCTCTAATTGATTTATAATCGTTCGGAATGAGGGTACTATAAATTGTTATGGCTACTAAGATTCTTAGAAATGTTCTAACGCCCATACGCGCATGCACAAGTCAATGAACACGAAGTAAATACTTTTGCTCCTGCTCTAGGACAGCAATTTTATGCAAACAGTACCAAAAGAGAAATGAAAATTCAGCTTGTTTATATCGACTTATATTAATTTTGAAAAGATGATTATATTCGTTAGTCTATTTTCTAGGTTTGCTCGGAAGTAGATTTACGATTTTATTTTTAGTTAGTATAATATAATGCATAATAAGTTTACATTTTTCTCAAAATAAACTTATACTTAACTTAATTGTAGATAGGGACGAAATTAAATATATAAAAATCCACTTCCGAGTAAACTTAGAAAAGAGGAATGCAAATCGAATTCCGTTTTCAAAATTGAAATCGAGCTACTGGAAGTATGTTTAATTTTTTTTCGCTTATTGGTCTAAATGTATGGAAAAAATGTAGTGCTGCAGCCCCCTTAAATTTGAATCCAATGCAATTCTTGTGTTACATTTTAAAATCTTAGATTTAAAAAGAAAAATTTTTATGAATTTTTAACTCTAAATAATTTGCAAATTGTCGTCATTTTTACGTATTTTATCAAAATTTCAACTTTAAATGCTTAGAAAAAAAATTGTGACTACAGATAATTTATTTTAGCTCTAGAAAAATCGGTCTCGCCGAAGCTGCTAATCGAAGACTAAACATGGAGATGGGCGTTAACCATCCAAGTTTGTGGTCTTTTATAACGTGTCTTCAAAAAGTTCAGTCAGGTAGAGACTTTTATTATAGTCAATTAGAAGCAGGAAATAGTCCCCCTAAAAAATTAAAAAAATATATTGATGTTGATACAAGAATTTTAAAAATTGTTCAAAATTATGAACAAAGTGAAATTTTAACATTTTTGAGAGGGATAGCCCAAAATATTTCAGTACATAAATAATTTGTAATCGATGTAATTAATTGTACTGTAATTTTTATTTTACTGTAAATTTGATGTAATTTTTATATTACTGTAAATTCGATATAATTTTTATTTTACTGTAAATTCGATGTCATTTTTATTTTACTTTATTTTATTTTACTATTTTTATATGTATTATTATTTATGTTTTTTTCGCGTCTAAATGTCCCCGCGCCCAAACAGCCGCGTCTAATGACTCGCGTCAACGCCGTCTAAATGACCTCGCGTCCAAACGGCTGCGTCCAAATGGCCGCGTCCATTTGTCCTAGATCGGTATAATGTATATAACTTACTATAGGTACATATTATTTTTTAATTAGTTTTTTCTGCTCCTATATAATACATGGGTACTACATTAATGGCATTTCTTTACAGTAAAATGATGCATTTTTAAGGGGGACGCATCAGACGTATTTTTCATGCGTTTTAGACCAATAAGCGGTAGTAAGTTACACATACTTCGGAATGTCCGATTTTAATTTTTTATACATTTATGAACTCTTTGACAAAATATCTAAGTTATTTAGGAAGTCGATTTTCAATTTTCAATTTTAAAGGACCTTAAAATAAGGATTTTGTTTTCAAAAATCTCATGAAATAATTGCATTACATTTGTATTTATTTTGGGCACATCTAATTTTAAATCAAAAAAGTGATTCCTAAAGAGCATAGTCTAGAAGTTTATAAATTCAACCATATTTTCAAAATTAAAATCGGACTTCAGGAAGTATGCTTAATTTACTACCGCTTTTAGTAGTTTTTATAGCATTGCAAACATGAATATATTTCATTTTTCGTAAAGTATTGACATGTGCCTGCGCGTGCGATAGTTTATTTCGGCGGCGCGGCGGCTTGCGGCTGCCGACGGGCCGTGATAGATTCTCGGAAAGTTAGAATCAATTAGCCGATAAGGATTATTGGATAGGTATAGAACATTACTAATGGGCGACAATAATAATAGTCAGTAATAATAATTATATTTTTCCAAATTTAATACAACAAACATATATTTAAATTTTAAGGAAATACAAAGTATAAAAATACTACCTATGATTTATGAATCATTTGATTTCAACACAACACGCCGATCAGTAAGGTTGTCTGTAAGTTTTGTGTTCTTTTTAATTTTTTTTTTACAAAATAGGTTAAGATAGGCGTTATGCGAGAAAAGCTAGACGTAAGTTAAGTGAACCTTTTTTTTTTTTTTTTTTTTTTTTTTTTTTCAGTTTTAACCGACGGCGCCGCGGGAATTGCTTTCGCATTACTGCCGCGGCGCCGCCATCGTTTATTGAAATATCAAAATTTATACATACGGGGGAGGTAGACGGGACAATTCCCCGACTTACCCCCCCTTACATTACAGTTTATACACTTCATCTACATTTTGGGTGTGGTTGTTCTGTACCTGGTCTTAGCGGGCCGACCGGAGTCCGCCGCCCTTGGAGTCCCGTGCGTGCCCGTCTTGGCGGGCCGACCGGAGTCCGCCGCCCTGGGGTGCCCGTTCGTCCTGCGATGCCGTGATCGCCTTACCCTCCCGTGGTGTCACAGGGGGGTGGGGATGAAGGAGCGGTGGTCGGTGACACCTCCGACGTGTCGCTGTTGCGACTGCGGAGGGCGTCTTCGGTCCGTCCTTCATCGCTGTTCGTCCCGTTCGTCTTCCTCCTTTTCGGCCATGATCGATTCGACCATGGTGGTAAATTCCCGGCGGTTCGTTCTCGCCTGATCGAGTATTCTCTTTCGCGCCGCCAGGTCGTCTGGTAACTCTTCATTGCGGGGGCCGCAGAGAATTTCCTCAACGTCACCGGCGTGGGGGGGTCGGCGGAGAAGACTGACCATAGTGGAGCGCTCATCTACCCACCTCGGGCAGACGAACAGCGTGTGTTCGGCGGTGTCGTCTGTGTGCATGCAGTAGGTGCAGTAGCTGTCGTCTGCCCGGTTGAATCTAGCGAGGTAGCTCCTGAAGCAGCCGTGAGCTGTGAGTACCTGGGTGAGGTGGAAAGTGAGGTCCATTGGCGGTTTAGTCAGCCATCGTGCTATGTCGGGTAGGAGTCGGTGGGTCCATCTCCGCCCTACCGCGCCAGGTGTGATGGCTGCCCGGTCCCATCTAGATTGCCAAGACTTGACCGATATCTCCCTCTCCTGGAGCTTCACCGCTTGTTTAGGTCTGACCTCGCCAGCGTCGCTCATCCGGTCGTTGACTCTGGCTCTCTCGTGAGCGAGGAGGTCAGCCGGCAGCATAGAGGAGAGGACGGATGACGCATCGGCGGACACCGTCCGGTACGCCCTTATCGTGCGTATGGCCGTTGTACGCTGTGCCCGAGCCATTTCATTCCGGTTCTTCGCGGTCTTGGTGCCAACTAAGTTAAGTGAACCTAAAATAAAAAAAACATCGATTGCAAAATTTACAGAATAAAAAAAATTATATACATAATAATTTCTAAAATTGGTCAAATAATGTGGTAAATATTTTGGAAAAGAAATTTTTTTTTTACTTTTTTCTTTGGTTACATAGTTTAAGAATTAATTGATTTAGTATATGAACGTTAGTTTCCTTTTCCTATCGGGGATGGTTTTATTTGTATAAAAAAGTCAAGTAATGTATAATATAGTTAATAACTATGAAATAACAAAGTGATTCTCTTGTAGTCTTGTGTATTATAATGTAATTGTACATTTTTGCGAATTGCAGCGAAAGCCGAGTAGTGAGTTAGTGAGTAGGTAATATAATAGTAAAAAAGGTGGGTAAGTGGATGTCGCTCTGCTGTACAGTAGGTTACAAGTGGGTCACTGTATAATTGATTCTATTAAATTTGAATTCAATGATATTATATCATTGTATAAGAAAAACGATTCTGAGCGGAGACGGTATATAATTATCTATGGTATTTAAAAAAATTGACCTATAATGAATTCGAAATTAATCATATCACAATTTCCATTAGGTACTTAAAACGCGTTATACATCAACAAAAATCCCTGATACTATCATAGATATATAATAGTGTACATTAGAAGTTTCAAGTACCCACGAATAATATTATACGATCACAACAAAATAACTAAAATAGTTATTCTAGGTTTTTTATTATGTAATTTCGTCCAAATTTGAATTTAAAATGTCTGTAAAAAATAACTGTGTTCATATATTTTTTAGATTTTTTGGCTACAGTATGAACTATTTATGAGAATCTTTTTTTTAAATTTTCAATCCTTAGCTATAAAAACTGAACATTTTATAATTTATTAATTACAATGATTAATAATTTTCGAGATTTTGAAAAATTCTGTCAAAATGCGATCTTTAAATTCTTAAAAAAAAAAATTGTGCAAATGTATTTTTAATATTTTTCAATTGCTATTGTAACAATATATCAGGAGCCTTGTATTAATTTTTTACACTTTTTGGCCCAACAGATAAAACTTAATTGATATTTATAGAAAAAAAAAAAAACTAAAAAAATTTAAAACTGAAAATGTCCGTAAACGGCTCAAAAAGAGTCAAAATATTTTCAATATTGTATGGAGTATAGGAAATGCTAATATAAACATTCAGTGAAATTTTCATGTTTCTACAGTCATTCGCTTTTGAATTACAACAAAATAAGGAAATCGCTACATGAGAAATCGAGTGAATATCCTATGTTGTAAAAAATTTGAATTTCAAACGCTCATAAGAATTTAATTTGACTTTCTTATAGAAATTTTTTTTTTTTTATAAAGGTAGATAATCTCATAAGGAATCATGTATTACATTTTCAAATCTTAGATTTAAAAAGAAACATTTTTACGAATTCTTAACACAAAATAATTTGCTAATTTTCGTGATTTTTCCATATTTTGTCAATTTTCGAACTTTAAATGCTTATAAAAAAAATTTGTGACTAAGGAATTTTAATATTTTTCATCTGCCTTTGAAGCAATATATTAGGAGCCTTCTATTAAATTTTCAAGCTTTCGCAACCAACAAATAAAGTTTTATTGATATTTTTAGAAAAAAAACTAAAAAAAAATGGAAAATGAAAATGTCCCTAAACAGTTCAAAATAAATCAAAATATTTTTAAAATGTTATAGTGTATAGAAAATGCAAATATAAACAACCAGTGAAAATTTCAAGTGTCTACGGTCATTTGTTTTAAAGTTACACCAAAAACCAAATTCAATTTTGTGAAAAATCGATTTTGCGTAAAAATTCCCGTTTTTCCTTAATTTTTCTTTTGTTAATCTTGTCGCTTGTGAAAACTATTGTAAATTTTAAATTTTGACCCCCCAAAGTACTAACTAGATTCACTTTCCCATCGAACAAGTTACTGAAGTTGAAAATCGAAGCACTCTTTCGACTACTAATCGTGTACACAGACACAAAAATAAAAAAATAAAAAAATAAATAAAAAAAAAACACACATCATTGTAAAATCAATACATTCATCGTTTGACTCAGAATCGAAAATAATGCGCGCGATTGAACATATATTGTCATTTTTATAGCATTTTAATTATACGTAGTTCTGGGAATTCGTAATACTATCAACCGATAGTCCTAGGCACGCGATAATGGATTACCCACACTAATGTTCATTTACTACTCACACATAGACATAGCCCAAATGGTTCACGTTATGTGAATTGCCTAAATATTACTCCTTAAAACATGATACGCTGGAGCCCCCTTAATCAACAAATTAAATATGAAACAGTCAACTAACTAAACTTTACTTTAAAAAATGTTAATCTCTTCACTTATTAAAGTTTTTAATTGAATTTTATTTCAAGGAGGACATCCTGATTCCTGACATCTATCAATTTGATTTTTAAATTCTTTACTCATAGGTTCATTGACTGTTTAATATTTAATTTGTTTACAATGTAATATGTATGATATATTTATGTCTTTATATTATATATAATAAAAATATTTTATTTTTTAGAATTCCACAGAGTAATTTCAGAGGAGAGTGGTTAAATGTTATCCAGAACAAGTGCAACATTAATGTTAGTTCAATCAAACCTAATTTTTTTGATGTTATTTACAATTTGATGTACATTGTTTTGATAAATATGCTAGGAGCATACGATGAAGCCTTTTGGTATTCCTTCGATTTATGTTAAAAGAATGAAGAGAGTAAAAAGTATGAACAAATTGTATTCATTTTTTACTACAAAATAATTAGCAATATGATTGATAGTGTATTATATCAATTCCATGTACCTGTGGCAGTAAAATATCTATATATATTATTTTTAAGAGTTTGAATAACACATTCAGCAAATGAACACTTGATAACACTGTATGAACTGTAATGTTTAATTTTATATTTTTTCATTAAATTTTGAAATTGAATATTATAAAATTCTGTACCATTATCTGTCTGTAATAATTAAACATTCCTTTTGTACATTCTTTCGATGTTTTATTTTTCAACGCCTCAAGCCATACGTACTTACTATATGTATCTATGACAACTAAAATATACTTAAAACCATAATTTTGTCTAGAATGAGATTGCATGTTCATTAAATCAGCTTGCCAGAGGTCATCAATAAACTGTGTTACTACACTGCGTCTAGGAAATATTTTTCTCGCTGGCCGATGTAACTCATTAGCTATGCTCTCTAAGGTAGTTATTAAACTATAATATTTCTCTCACGTAGTTCTTCCAAAATAGATATAATTTCATTATTAACACCAGTATTACCAACACTTTGTGATGATGTCAAAAAAATTAATCTAGTTACTAGCTCATTCGGATCGTCATAATAAACTAATTGGGTTTGAGGTAAGACATCTTTATATAAACCAGAACCTTTCTTAGTCTTTGGTGATGAATTAAAATTAAACATCTTTTCAACTACGGGATTTGTAGACATAGAACTGTTTGCTTCTGGATTAAAATCAAATGGTTCAAATTCTTGTGTTATTTTTCTGCGTTTAGCGCTTGAACTAGATAAATGTTTGTTAAATGATTTCAAGTTAATTCGAGGAGTTGTATTCTCATTAATTTTACTTATTTCTTCGTTAAATTGTTTTTCCTTCATTTGCATTCGATCATACCAGTGGTTTTACAACAGTCATCCATTTATGGTACCTCGAGGTTCTAGGTTTTCCATCTGTTTTTAAATGGACTCCAGTAGTTTTCAAAATATTGTAATAAGATTCTATATCTGCTACAGTTGTATTTTTTGGTTCCTTCTCACATAATAAAGACCATAGTCCTGGTGTAAATTTATAATATTTATTAAGCAACAGTAATTTACCGTGGCTAAAAGTTACAGAATGTTTTCCTATTTTATATGAATCACTATCTTTATCATTATGCATATCATAGGATTTATCATAACGTGTTGATTTAGGACGGTTATTTAAAAACTTTTCATATGATGAATTTAATTCACCATAATTATCTTCTTCACTAATGCATGAGGTTTCTGATTTATTTTCTAGTTCAGTTGACCGTGTGTTAGGTACATATTGCATTTTGTTTTACATGTGTACTCAATGGTTCAATTATCGTCTTAAATGCTTCACGGAAATAGTTTTCAGAATCTATAACACCACGTTTCATTTCCATTATTTTCGTTGTATATTATTTTTTGATGTTATTAAATTTTCCAACAAGACTTTTTCTTTGTTCATTGTAAATAATAAATGTAATATACCTGTATCGTATGACTACTGATAACACTATGCAGATAATAACTGTGTGACAGTATATTTATATATAGGTATAAACACTTAAAATTATTTTATTTTAATGAATGTATGAAAACCACATCTATACCTTCCTTCATTCATTTCTCGAGTTTTATCGATAACCATAAACCCATAATCACTATGATTCCAACGTAAATGAGAAACTTTCCGAAATTCTAAGAAATACATATCTTCAGACGAATGATCGTTGAATATATGTCGTAAATAGGTATCATCTTGTTTCAGTATTATTAAAAAGTTTGCGTTATCTCTTACTAGCTGTTTTGATATTTTAGAATATGTCTGTGCTAAATAAAATATGGATCTGGCACCTGAATGTCTGCCAATGCTAAAGTATTCTCTGATTACAGATTGTGGACCGCATATCAATATATCATATCATCAAAAATTATAATAGAATTTTTCTTCGTTAAGTTTGGTTTTATAACTTTATCAGCGCTTGTAAATAGGAACAAATTAGCACCTTGTATATCATCTATTTTTTTTTTAATAAAATATATTTTCCTGATTAGAGGTTTTCGAGTATAAATAAATATTTTCAAATCTTAACCCGTTTGCATGTGTGATCAGATTACACAATATATTTAATTTTCCTGTACCACTGGGACCAACTAGTATAGCACGTATAGTATCGGGTAATAACGAACCTTGTCTTGATGGTTTTTTTACTACCTGAACATCTACATTAATTATAACATCCAATTTATCTTTCTGTTCGATCAAATCCATATTATTTTCTTATAAATACTCTAGAATTTTTCAATTTATAATCAGTTATCGATGACGCTTTCAACTCATAAGTGTAAGTAAGTCAAGACTGGAAAAGGATTTGTAAGCTCCCTTATAAATAATCTCCCGTTCAAAGCCCATGGTTCAGGCTATCAGTATTGTGGTCCTGGTGAGAAATTAAAAAAAAAGAGGTTAGATCGTGGTGATAAAGGAATAAACCCATTGGATGCTGCTTGTCGTGATCACGATATTGTGTACGCAACGAGTAAAAATTTAGACGATAGACATAGAGCTGATAAAGTCTTAGAAAATCGTGCTTGGGAAGGATTTAAAGCAAAAGAAACTCCTAGAAAAAAGAAATTTGTTGCGTACGTAGTAACAAATGCAATGAAAGCTAAAAGAAAAATAGGTATGGGTTGTAAACGGAAACGTGCTATAAAAACAAATGGTATACTAGCAGTGAAGAAAAAAAGAATCTCAAAGAAAAAGAATGGCGGTAAAAGGTGGATTTTAGCACTGAGACAGTCAGGAGGAGTAATTCCCTTAATACCTATATTTGTGGGACTGTCAGCACTTGGTAGATTGATGTCTGGAGGTGCTAGTGTGTATAATGCGGTTAAAAATTAAAAAAAAAAAAAATTAAAAAAGGCAGTGGTTTGAAATCAAACAAGAATAGGTTAAAAAAAAAAACTGATGATCACGCTACCTGACAGACTGCTTTGGTCTCAAGATATTATAAAATATGTAGGAAAGTTGAAAATTAATCATTTCCGTGGAATCTTTTCACGTGATAACTTGCCTAAAAAACCACATGCGATTGAATGTGGTATATTAAACTTAGATATATCTTCAGGTGACGGAAGTCATTGGGTAGCGTTTTATAAAAATAAGGATAAAGTTGTATATTTTGATAGCTTTGGTGATTTACCACCACCAAATGAATTACAACATTATTTCAGATATTTCAAAATAGTATACAACTATTCTAACTATCAAGATTTCAATACATTCAACTGTGGTCATTTATGTCTTGATTTTTTACAATGTATAAATCTATTACATTAAGTTTGAATGGGAATTCGACTATATTATCTACAAATTATTTTCCATCTCTAAACGTTTACGAGGATTCAGAAATAGCTTTGTTATCATTGCAAACGTTCAATTCATTTCCAAATATTATAAATGGAATTAATAACCGACTAAAAATAGAAGTAATTCCTTCAAAGGAAATAAATTGAAAATTTTTGAATTTTGTTTTAAAGATGGATGCTGTGAAATAGAAGATATTAACAATGCAATTGCAAAATTATTGTTATTCGATGTTAATAACGAACACGGAACACAGCTAACATTCAGTGTAGGTACGTATTGATCCTCTTGATTTAAGAACGTATATAAAATGTAATTTTTTTTTTTTTTACGAGTCGGGGTTATGACAGGTCATTTTACAGGTAATTAAATATTTAGGTAAACATCCTTACATATAAACTATAAATAACAAAACATAATATCAATTAGTCAATTAGTCAAAAAATCAACTGGTATACATAAAATAAAATAAAATAACATATGGAATAATGTACTTAGTAAATAATGGTAATTATATTAATGGTAACAATGGGTGGTTCTAAAAGGTAACGTATGAGTTGTGTTTTCAAATTTTTAAATTTTATCGCTCCAAAATTCTGCCAACTTTATAGCCTTGTTATTTGAGTCTTGTAAGTCTGTTACATTGCATTTGATTGGACATTCATTGCAGTTTAGGAGGTGCGACATGCTGACATTGTCTGGACTTATCCACGTATACAGCTCGTGTCTTCATTCCCATTGCTTATTCCCCATTTTTTTAGGTTCTCCCTCGAACGACCGACTCCTGTACGTAGGTGATTTAGTGTTCTCCAGACCATCCATTTATTGTTATGTCCCGGGGGTAACTTTTCTTCAACTTTTTGCTTGCTCTCTACCTCCCATAACTTTAATCTTGATGTCTGTGGGTCATCTTCTAATTTCTTAGTGCATTTTAGAAACTCTTTCTTGATTTTAGTCGGAATCATTCCACTTGTGTGTTATACATCGGGTGCCTTTCATCCGTGATCTGTTTCGTCCGTTCTATGTCACTTGCAATTTGTCTGCGTATATGTGGCGGAGCTATTCCTGCTAGAAGGTATAATTTGTCTACTGGTGTTGGCTTTAAGCATCCTGTTATAATGCGAACCGTTTCATTTAAAGCAGTATCAATTTATTTTAGTATTTTGTTTAGTGTGTGTTGAAATGTAATGGAATACTTTGATTAAATACTCCATATAGTATAGCATCTATATTCGGGTTTGAAAAGAAAAAATGTGGACCGTTTCATGAAGCTCGTCGATAGGATAAAGCTTCTAATTTAAACACGATTAACTCTATAAAAGCAATGTGTAATATAGCACATGGGTCTTTCGACAACCAACTTCAAAGTCATTCGATATATGAGTTTTTCCCGAGTGAGAGAACAGGAACAAAGGTTATTAAATCTCCGTTAAACCTTATATATTACAGGTTAAACAAAACAGATATTAATTCAATAACTGTACAGTTAGTTGATCAAAACAATAATCCTATAACTTAAATGAGGCGTTGACAGTTGTTCTGCATATTAAACGTTACAGATCTCATTATTAAATTTATATCTTAGATTTTGTAATGTACGAGTCGGTTAAGTTTGACAGGGAATACTACCATATTATCTGCAAATTATTTTCCGTCTATAAACCTTTACGGGGACTCAGAAATAGCTTTATTATGTTTGCAGACATTTAATTCATTCCCGAATATTAACGAAAATAATAATAAATTTGCTATACAAGTAGTCGACAATAACAATAATAATGATCGTATGATGGGTTATATCAAATTGGAAGAGGGATGCTATGAAATTGAAGATATTAAGCATCGAGTTAAGGAACAAATAGATGTCTATTATGAAAAATTCAAAACCAAGTTATCATTTGACTTTTCGGTTGATCCTCACCATTTTAGATCAAATATAAAATGTAATGGAATACTTCACTTTGAGATTTTACATAGCATAACACCTGTATTGGGTTTTAAAAAACGTGAATATAAGGCAGATTATTGAAGACTCGTACATCATCGATCGGAAAAAGCTGTGAATTTAAACACAATTAATTCTATAAAAGTAATGTGCAATATAGCTCAAGGATAATTCAGCAACCATCTTCAAAGTCATTCAATTTACGAGTTTTTCCCAAGTGAAAGGACAGGATCTAAAGTAATTCAGTCACCTCCAAATTTAATAATATATTATAAATTGAATAAAACAGATATTGATTCGATATCCGTTCAGCTAGTCGATCAAGATCATAATCTTATTGATAATTTTTGTGAGACATTTACAATCGTGTTACATATTAGACGTCACGATCCTTGAGATGGGATTGAAATTCAATATAAACACACTACTTCGGATCAGTTCAACTAGTCATAAGACTAAAGTGCTACCAGTAACATCAAATAAAATAAAAACTGACGGTGCAGAATAAAAAAATTTTACAAGCTCTGAGTTACCAATTAAAGCAGAATGCCTGAAAGTGATATTTTAGATATAACTTCACAGTACGAAACGGATTCTAAAATTACAAAAATTGAATATCATTCATACCCAAAGTATACTACATCATTTAATAATAATGATGAAATACGTAAATCAATCCAGCAAACGGATGTCTACCCATATCTACATGAAAGCTTTATTTTTTTGGAAGGAACAATTACTGATGCTACTAAAGTGACCTATCTAATAACGGTTAGTCTTACCTCTTCAAACAAATACGATTGGAAATCAATAGGATAGAAGTAGATAGCACACGTGTTCTTGGAATCACAAGATCGTTGAAAGGATACTTATCCGGTACCCAGACAACTACAATTGTTATGAAAATGCTGGCTGGAATTTTAAAAACGCAACGCAATCGGAAAATGATAAAGGTGAATTAAGTTGTTGCATTGCATTGAAATATTGGTTAAGTTTATTTGAAGACTATAAAATAATATTAGTGAGTTCTAGATTTAGATTAATATTAACTCGAAGTCATAACTATTTAAATGCTTTACAATTTGAAAGTGGTGCAACTGCTACTGAAGGTAAAGTCTTTTAAACAAAATAGCCTCTAAGGTCCCACATATCACTGTTGACGATGAAGAAAGGTTAAAATTATTGAAACTTATAGAAAAAGAACAAAGTCTATTTATTTCCTTTAGATCTTTTGAAACTTTTGAATATCCTGAACTCGGAACCACTAAAATAAATGTATGGAATTTGAAAACTGCTTCAAAATTAGAAAAACCACGATTTATCATTATTGGATTACAAAAAGAACGTAAAAATAACTTAACGAAAGATTGTAGTATATTTGATCATTGCAGTCTGACAAACGTTAGAGTATTTCTGAACTCGATAGCTTATCCATATGATAATTTGAATTTAGATTTTACTAAAAATAATTTCACCTTATTATATAATATGTATACATCGTTTCAAGAATCGTACTATGAAAAAAGTATTGGTAACCCGATATTGAGTCCTTCTACTTTTCTACCAAACGCCTAAATTATAGTCATCGATACTTCGAAACATAACGATTCAGCCACAGCCTCAGCAGTAGATGTTCAATTGGAAATTGAAGCTTCAGAATCGCTCACAGGTGTGACTGCTTACTGTTTATTAATTCGTAATCGTATTGTAGAATATGTACCTTTTACTAGAGAAGTAAGAGAACTCGTGTAAATAATTTTTAGAATTATATATAATTGTATTAGTAAATAAAATAATATTTTAATAAATATGTATATTTAACTAATTGTTTTTTATTCCTAAAAAATTAATATACATTAATAAATTAAAAAAATTACATAATTAATATATTTTGCGTAACAGATGATATACAGTTTTATGGTGTGTTACACAATAACATAAGCTGTTTAAAAATTACACTTTTTGAGATTTTATGTTACACAGTGATCGTATGTAGAAAAAAAGTGCTCAGAACATACATTAGGGTTTTTGAAATTTTTGTTACACGGTGGAGCATGTAGAATTGTCGGATTGAACTGAAGAAATCTCCCTGTAAAAAAGGTTCTCAGAACATACAAATATATACTACTAATATAAAAACGGTTTTAATCCAATTCAAAATATGATAAAACAAATTACAAATAAAACTGAAACACAATCAATGATTCAAAGATCAAACAGTCAACATTTAAAAAAGGTTGGCAAGTGGGTGTCACTCTGCTGTACAGTAGGTTATAAGTGGGTCACTGTATAATGGATGGTATTACATTTGAATTCAATGATATTATATCATTGTATAAGAAAAACGATTCTGAGCGGAGACGGTATGTCAGTCTAGGTATAAGACATATTATATAATTATATATGGTATTTAAAAAAAATTGACCTATAATGAATTCCAAATTAATCATATCACAATTTCCATTAGGTACTTAAAACGCGTTATACATCAACAAAAATCCCTGATACTATCATAGATATATAGTAGTACCTATACATTAGAAGTTTCAAGTACCCACGAATAATATTACACGATCACAACAAAATAACTAAAATAGTTATTCTAGGTTTTTTATTATGTAATTTCGTCCAAATTTGAATTTAAAATGTCTGTAAAAAATAACTGTGTTCATATAGGTATTTTTTAGATTTTTTAGTTACAATATGAACTATTTATGAGAACCTTTGTTTTAAATTTGCAATCCTTAACTATAAAAACTGAACATTTTATAATTTATTAATTACAATGATTGATAATTTTAGAGATATTGATAAATTTTGTCAAAATTCAATCTGAAAATGCTTATAAAAAAAATTTGTTTGTTTGTATTTTTAACATTTTTTAATTGCTATTGTGACAATATACCAGGAGCCTTGTATTGAATTTTTACATTTTTGGCCCAACAGATAAAACTTTATTCATATTTATAGAAAAAAAATACTAAACAAATTGAAAACTGAAAATGTCCGGAAACAGCTCAAAAAGAGTCAAAATATTTTCAAAATTGTACAGTGTATAGGAAATGCTAACATGAATATTCAGTGAAATTTTCATATATCTACAGTTATTCGCTTTTGAATTACAACAAAATAAGGAAATCGCTACATGAGAAATCGAGTGAACATCCAATGTGTAAAAATTTGAATTTCAAACGCTCATAAAAATTTAATTTGACTTTCCGGTAGAGATTTTTTTATTGATAAAGGTATACAAACTTATGAGTAATCTTGTATTACAATTTCAAATCTTAGATTTAAAAAGGAACATTTTTACGAATTCTTAAATCAAAATAATTTGCTAATTTTCGTGATTTTTAAATATTTTGTCAATTTTTTAACTTTAAATGCTTATAAAAAAAAATTGTGACTAAGGATTTTTAATATTTTTCATCTGCCTTTGAAACAATTTACTAGGAGCCTTCTATGAAATTTTCAAGCTTTCGAAACCAACAAATAAAATGTTATTGATAATTTTAGAATAAAAACTAAAAAAAAATGGAAAATGAAAATGTCCCAAAACAGTTCAAAACAAATCATAATATTTTAAAAGTTTTATCTTGTATAGAAAATGCAAATATAAACAACCAGTGAAAATTTCATGTATATACATTAATTTTTTTTTAGAGTTACACCAAAAACCAAAATCGATTTGTTTTAAAACAGATTTTGCGTAAAAATTCCCGTCATTCCTTAATTTGTATGTGTTTAATTCCGGCGTTTGTGAAAACTATTGGGAATTTTAAAATTTGACCTCCCGAATTCACCAAATAGATTCACATTTCGAACAAAATACTAAAGTGGAAAATCGAAGCATTATTTCGACTACTTATCGTGTACACTGACACAAAAAAAAAAAATAAAAAATAAAAAAAAAACACACATCATTTTAAAATCAATACATTCATCGTTCCACTCAGAATCCAAAAAAAAATTATATTTACAATCTATACATACAATAAGCACATTCGATAATAGAATGAGAAGCACGTCATGATAAATCATCAAATTGTAAAAAATAATAAAATTCTAGGTAGGTATATAATATGTAAAAAACACATGATAATAGTATATAGTAATAATTATTGTAGCTACATATTATATGAATATTAATCGCGGTATACTAATTGTACAATTAAATTTTTTTTCCAACGCGACGATAGCTTGTGATTCTGTTTTTTACCATAATCTGTTGCTTTCGAAGAAAATGTCCTATATAGCATACTATAAACAGTATTTTTGCACGACGTAGTTTTTCGAAGTTTACAAACGCAGCCAAAATTTGACGCTGTGATCCGATTTCTACGTATAACATGCCAAATTTGAAAATTATCCTGTTCCATTGTTTGCTCTTCAATGGCTAACTGTTCACGTCTGTCCAACTGTAGTGTTTTTAAAATCGTCTTTTGTTTTTTCTAATACTTCTATTGAAATAATGTATTCCGGTAATGGTTCAGCTAAACCATAACGTTGATCCGGGCCACCATTACACCTTCTTTCTGAATTTCCCGAAAAAATAAGTTTTTAGATTTTGGCTGGGATCTTTTTTTCCTATTGAAAAAACAATGTAAATTTCCTGTATATTATGTTTGGTATAAATACAATTATAACAATAATATATTTACCTATACCTAATAATTAGTGTAATTAATAATATCATTGTCATTTTATTAGGTAGGTAGGTGCATAAAAATGGTTTAGAATAATAATAAATGTACATAGTATTCACCTGGACTTATATGATATATCATTGACTATATTTTTATGATCAACCGAAGGGATTGTCTACCTGAGTTGCATGATATAACCGCTGCTTCAACTCGAGCATTGTACGAATTTCTTTGTGAATAATTTATTCGTTTACCTGCTAAATGTTTATTAATTACACTGTTGAATTGTTCACACACGTTGTTGTCAACATTCATCAGTAAACTATCAACATTTGCGACTAAACGAGATACTATTTGGGTATTATCACTCGAAATCCCTGAAGTCTCGTTGTCTTCGATCAAATTTTTTTCATTAATTGGTCTCGGTTTTTTATACTAGTATTCCTACATCGATCATGGGCACCCATAATGTGTCGAAAACTATTATTTATGTCTTGCCGTAGTCCTTAAATAATATATGCATATAATGTTATAATACGATAATAGTGTTCATTTATAATGTTACCAAAAATATAATTTTTATAATCAACTGCCTACTGCTTTTTGGTAATCTGTTAGGCCTGGTAAACCACTGCGATATTCAATTGGCTTAGTTATTGCAGCCCCAAAGCGTTTCATATTTGATTTTAAGTGATTTCTTATCGAAGTCGGATACTTATTATTTAACGCCATAGCTCTTAATTTTGTTCCATAATTTCGCAATAAATGGTTCCGACATTCTATTTTTATTAATGGTAAATGGTTAATGGTAAATGGTAAATGGTTTTTATTAATAGCCTAGGGCCATAAGGCATTATGTCATGTAATCTTCTTGTAACGCTTGAGTCTCCATCTCCTATAATATGTTTTTTGTATTATATGCAAGTAGTATGTATTTGTATGTTCACAGTCAGCTTTTCCACGGTAAAAAAAAGTTCAAGGCGGAAAGTTAGAGCACTCCGGTTTACCGTTTGTGATACAATACGGGGATTACACACGCGTTGTCCACCAATATGCCCCTTGCACAAAAACATTTACTGTATTCAATTTTTCACTGTTTTTTTTATCAAAATTTGATAAATAAATTTTTTTTATCGTGAAAAAACTGACTGTGAACATACAAATACATACTACTTATTGATTAAAAATTAACTAAATTTATTAATATTATATATAGGTAGTTGATAAACTGTGCATGATTGAAAAACTTAGGTAACTTACTTACCTATTAGTTTATTGTATTTTAGACCATGCATTTCTAAGCTCTGTTTAAAACCATCAGCAACAGCATCAGCTTCAATACCTGTAGCACTCTTTTTCCAATTTAAAAAACATGTATGTTCAGGTGGATTTTATTTTTTATTTTTTGCCCTCTGGTAAATTACACAAAACCGATTTCTAATTCCCTCAAACAAAATTTTTCTCGACCTATAACCAATTATTGATGCCTGAAATTAAAATAAAATGCAAAAGTAAAATTTATAAAAATGGTATATATGTAGGTAAATTTCTTACCACTCCAGATAATGCATCATATTTAGTCTTGTAACTGCGCTTAGACCATTGTCCATCTGCGACAACCGTGCACATAGGAATACCGTCAATATCTACTGATCCAGCTTCTATTGCTAAACGACGTTCTTATTCGCCGCCAATTTTTATTTGTTTTTCTGCGACATCGTGAATTCTTTTGGTGATAAATGATCGAACTAATATAAAAGTACATGACGCCATACATTGAATATCCATTTTCGCACACAATTCAGACAATTGCGTAAATCCAATTCCAGCCGATATCGATCCACTAACGGCGGCTTCGTTAATTGGTCAATAATTTTCTGGCTTCGATGAATTTTCCGAGTCAATAAACATAATAATGTTACAAACATCACATTTAAACTTAAAAGTTGATCTTAATCCATGTTTTTTTTTTCAGAAATCAACTTCATGTTTAAAAATGAACAAGCAAATGGCCATTTGTAATCACTATTTTTAATTTGATAAAAAACTTAATTCATATCTACTATTCGTCTACCAGAGCTTTCATACTCAATATATTGATTACTAGATATAGATTGTTCAGCCCCCAAATTCATGTACGGTTTCTTCAACACCCCAATCATTAATTTTATTGTCTATCGAGTTAGTTATTTCACTACAAAACAGTTGAAAAAGCTAATGTTACTATATATATTAGAATAATATACTAACATAATATATATATAATTAAGCACTAATAAATTGCTTTTCATATAATCCACTTAAATAGTAAACTTTGTAAAGTTTACCTGATTATTTCCTTTGACGAACATGGTGGTTGATTATCAGCCCCTAAGAAAAAGGGCTCCACGACAGGTTTGATTACTACGGGGTTGTGCCTTGAATTAAAATGAAAACGATTTGTATAAAAATATGATATAATGATTTATGTTTTATTTAAATACTTGTTTTAGTTGTAAATATTTATAAAAATGTCCCTCATTTTTTTTTTTTAAAAAAAAAAGAGGGTGTGAAACATGCGTTAGATGTATAAATAAAAATGTAGAGAAAGGGTTCACTAGAAAAATATTATTATAAAAAATAAAAATGGTAGTAATAAGCTGGTTGAAATTTTGCAATAACACAAACACAAAAAAAACCCGTCATTGACACTTGCAAGATTTTACGTAGATTTGATTTTCATTATAGGTACACATATACGATTGTCAAAAACTGATGAATCAAGAAACAATTTATATAGGGCGCTTGACACTCAAAAATACAAATAATATATTATCATGTGTGTTATCGCATTGTTAAGCCCGATAAAATCAGAACTAATTTTAATAACTAAACATAAAAATATAATATATCATATGCATAGTATGTGTATAAATGTAGATATGCAGTGTATGTATAAATATACATTAGGGTCTCTGTACAAAATTTTTTGCGGGCCTTATATACAACTTCCAAAAAAATATAACTCATTAAAAACGATATGGGTGTCTAGTACACGATTTCTAGGGGATAAATGGTTAACCCACAACTTAAAATAATAAAATAAATATAAAATAAATATTAATATCAATTTAAAAAAAAAACAATAAATACATTTCAAAGGGCCCCTAAAATAGCCGGGCCCCTGTACTCCAGGTCCATAAGCCCCCTATTGTGGGGGCCCTGTAAATATATAATGTAAATATCATTTATCACATATTCACACCAAAACAGTGGTAAATATTCAAAATTATTTACAATTTAAATACATTTAAATAAAACTAACTTTTATAATATATCTTTAATTGTAAAAAAAAGGGGTGGTATTTAAATGAAACATGATTTATATTGTTATTTTTTTTTTATATCTACTACATTTAAAATGTTCCAAAAAAAGGAAGGGGGTAATGTAACGTATTTTACTTCATTACTTTTATTTTATAAGCATCATAATAATATACACAATAGGCATATTATGCGATGACTATAATATATTAAAATCCTCCGGTTTAGGTGCCACTTATAAATGTTATTATTGTAAGGCTCTGGCCAATATCACTATATGTAAGAAAGCCAGTTATCACGCTCACCTGAACTCCGTACAATCCTACATTTTTTGTAACTTTGTTCGTAAATTGTAAGTAATAATAAATTTGTTTGTATTAATAATAATTTAGATCGATATTTTATTGTAGGTATCTGTAATATTAAGATCCTAATACCATTCGTGCTCCCGAGTTACGGTAAAAATATATTCAAAAGAACTAATTTCTTCACCGAATATCTTATATTTAACGGGTCATCCCCGACCATGTTACGACAGCATATCCAAGCACGAACCGACGGAAAAATCCAATGAGTCCGAGGAATCGTCGAACAGAATGCACATCACACGTCACGGGGTATGTCATTTTAGTGTCCTTAAGTCGATATATCACTAGTCTTAGTTTTCCCAGCATGTCAGGCAAGTCACGACTTTCGATTATCATATCGTCGAAATAGTTCCAAACTATTTAGCTACCTACCTATGGATCGGCCCGAGAACTCACTGCATCAAACGAGTTTTACCCGGGGTCCAATGATTGTCATTGTGAAATATTACGAAACTAATAAATTTACAAATTACTGTAACGCAATTACTTGTTCAGTAACGCAGCAGTAATTTCATTACATTTTACTTAAAGTAAAGCATTTGTAACCAACTCACTTTTTTAAAGTAATTTCCATGAAATAACGCACTAACGCGTTGTTTTCCAAGTTATTAAAATAATAGTTTTGAATGTATAACAAAAACACACCTTTGGGATATTTCAGATAAAATTGAAAATCAATTATATTTATTTTCGATTCCGATAACAATTCATTAATAGAAGTTATCATTTTATCAGCAGAAAGAATAGAGTTCGGTTTAAAAATAAAATGTACCTAATTACAATTAATTATGAATAATGACTTACTGATTGCACATTTGTACATAATAGGTATATTATCACTAGGTCTATGATTGTTATATAATATATACATAATAATTGAATCATATGAATTGAATATGGTTCAAAAAAATTTATAACTGTTTACAATGATAAAAAATAACGTTATTTGTAACGCACTACTTTATTAATGAAAAAATAATATAATGTGATAAAAATAATTTTAGTTAACGCAATTGTAATTTAAATAAAAATACTTGAAATAACAAGTACCTAACGTAATGTCATTACTTTTTAAAAGTAATTTACCCAGCACTGGCAACACTGTGCTTCTATAATGTTCTATGGTAGCATAGACCTATAAGCTAATGGACAGCGCTTAGAGAGAGAAATCAGGGATACGATATAGAGTAAGCTAGAATAAAAAGATTGTGAAATTTATACAGTTCCTTATGCGGGCTGTATGCGAGAAATCTTTCACTACTTAATGTTCATTCTCTCTCAGTTATATTATGGTCATAATAGGATCAACCATCATTGATGGCAGGGCGCAGTGGAATGCTCTGTCCATTGGTTGGATCTATAGGCATGGACTAAGATATACAGGACTGGAAACGGAGTATTATCAGTGGAACCCAAATGTTTTCATATGGTACATCACGGACACCCAGCGCCATCTATTTAGTGGATTTAGCATTGAACTAAAATAATATGAATACCAAAACAATTTTTATTATAATTATTATAACATAATATTATTCTTTATTTCTTTTCAACATAGGTAGGCATTTTACATTAAAAAATATATATTTTAAAACAAAGATATAACTGTTACCTATGTGTGAACTAATTTTGCAAACTTTTTTTTTTGCATTTTCTTTACTTTTGTTTTTATTTGTATGTAAAGCGTACTGCCTCATCCTCATAATAATAAAGTTGGATATAATATGAGTTAGTACATCTTGTTTGTGTTCAATACATGGAAAATGTATGAAATTATTAGTTTCAAAGAATTCATCAATAGTCAATAAGAAAACATTATTGTTATCGCAGTGCTTAGCAAATGATTTTTCAACAGTACTCAGCAATCAAAAAATAAAATCATTTGGGTAAGTCAAACCTCCTTTTGATTTTATGTTAAGAAGAGTCGCTTCTGGCCTGCTGCAGTATGACTTAGTACCTAAACATAAACTACAAAAAAACATACACTTAGAATCACCTGCAAACTAAAATGTATTAGTGTATTACTAATATTTTTTAAATTATTATTTATACTGTATATAGTTAATTATCTACCACAATAATTGTGGAATTTTCTGAATTAAAATAATAATTATTATTAGTTTAATTCAGAAAATCTGAAAATCAAACATATAAATACCTACAACATGTTTTCTTATTTATGAATACCTACCTTTCACTGGTCCTCTGGATGCAAAAACAGCAATTGGTTGTGTGAAATTTAGAGCTAAACTCTGAAACATAAACACCAATGCGTGATTGGCATTTAAACCAGAAGATTCACTTTCCTCCCCAAAATCTTCTAATCCACTATAAGTTAGTGTCTGAAACTAAAGCTTTCTCTTAAAAACATTTCATCATACACTAATATTCCATGTTTTTTTCAGTTCTGAGAATACCAACTTTTTTTTTAACAACTGAAAAAATCTTTTGTCGAACCCACAATTAATATCTAATAAAGACAAATATTTCCGGATAGTTCTTGGACAAGGTAAAGGCAATATTCCTTGTTCCCTTGAAAATCCATAAGTGGAAGGTGATCTGAAAAAAATTAATAATTAATACTTTTGACCACTCTTTGTCTAAGTGAATATTTTTACCTAATTTTCAACAACAAGCATAATAAAATCCAATTCTCTGAATAACGTCTATTTTTTAAATTGGTGACTTTACTAGCATTTACGATTTCTTGGACTATTGTTTTTTATGAACTATTTAAGTTTGTATGTTCAACTAAATCATTTAATGATTTATTTGTTAAGTTCTTTGATTTATCTTGTAGTTCACTCAATGTACAATTTAATTGGTTAATTTTTAATTTAAACCTTTTAAAAAATAAAATATTATAAAGTATTTTAATAAATAAATAGATAATTAGTTTAAATTAATTTTACCTTTTGTTGGATTTCTTAACATTTTTCGATTTTTTTATCATCCCTTTAATTATTTTGTGTCTTGTAGGAGTGAGAGTTGTTTCAACATATGTTTTAGTTCTTATAAATAATCTTTTTTTATACTCTCTAAAATAAGGGAACAATGAATTGCACCTTTTACATCTTTTTTTTGAACTTGTTAGAATAGAACATTCATTATGGCGCCAGGTTGTATTCTCCAAATAAGTATTCTTAACCCGAATTCCTAAATAAAAATTGGTTTAGGTAGGTACCTATTTAACATTTAAAACTCATACTTGAAAAATGTATGACACTGGGACCTCCTTGGTATATTTCTTTTTGTTCAAACAATTGAAGGGTTTCAGTAATTTGCAATGGATCAAGTGGGTATGTTAATTGTTGTAGACCCAACTTTTCAGGATTTCGACGCTTTTGATTAACATAATAGCTCACTTTTAAACTATTTGATTCAAAAACAATTTATTTTTCAATAAAAATTTTAGCTTCATTAAATTCTATAAATTTAATCAGCTTATACAATGCAACAATACATCCATCATGATATAATGACCAACCAACTGGCAATAATAAACTTTAATACCACAGTTTTGATTCCTTTAATAAATCATATGAACTATGAAGTTAGGTAGGTATATATAAATTAAATAATCTACATGGTCTATTATGACAATTAATCACAAACATACTATTAATGTTGGTGTTTGACATAATCTCTTAGGCTTGGGTTCACCAAACAATTCTTTCCTAAATGACTCAGTAACAGGTGTACAAGATTCTCGAGGTTCTGCAGGCAAATCATTTGTTTTGTGAAAATCAAATGGTGAATTAAATACTGATGGAAAAGCACCTTTTTTAGCAAAATTAAATTCCTTTTAGACTGTGTATAGAATTATTGAGTTATAATTTATAATGACCAAGTAGGTACTTATATAGTACCTACCTAAATGGCTAAATACAAATAATTATGTTTTCTTACTTCCAAGTCATTACCAAGTCATTACCCACTATAACTGTTAATCAAATCTTCTTTCCTAAAATGTTCTATACAGACGTATGTCACTTTACGTTTATGATTACCATTTACTTCATTAATAATTTCCTCCCACGATTCTCGAACTTTAAACAACTGAACATTGGACCGTTCCTTACTTCCTTAGTGGTATATACAAATACTGAACACTGGCGAGGTATTTTAATTTTATAATTTCAACACAAATGTAGAAAATAGTCGTAACTATTTAAATAAATCAAGCAGTAGATCTAGACGCTCTAGTAAGTAGTAAGTAAACTTCTAAAGTCTTAATACTCTACTATTTACTAATGGAATGAATATAAAATATGCAATGAGACCAATGTAATTTATTTTTCTGTGCCAATGTATTTATAGAGAAGTAATGGTAGATGAGCTATAAGCCTACTAGATAGCACTAGGTGTCCCACATGTACCTATTGAAAACATTTGGTATCCAGCTCTCTACCACCCTCCAGCCTTATCGTTACCAGTCATGTATATCTTAGTCCGTGTCTATCACAGACTTCTATACTACGCTAGATAAGGAACTCCTATACAATTTGCATTGTTACAAGTGAAGCTCAGCTGTGGAAGGCTGCCATTTTGTTGGTTGGCAAAACATTTCATTTATTGCACAAAATGGATTAGGAATAATATTTTTTTAAGGGTCAAATAAAATAGTAAATGTAAAATTACCTATATAAAATATTTTTTTTTTTTTAAACAACATGATAAGAAATAATAAAATACGATACAAAATAAATCATAATATCATCTTTTTGACGTATGAAATACCATACAATTGCAAACCGACCTTGAAGCTTCAATTCATGAGTCAGCTATCTAGTACTATATAGAAATCTGTGGTGTCTATGGGCTATAGCCCATACGGTATATAATATTATTATGACGTATCTCGGTGATTATATCATAATATTGTTATCAATATTATTATAGTGCTGAAATAGTTGTATCACAGAAACATAATATACCTAATGATAACAGTGACGCGGGCAAAACTTTTTTCCGCGAGAGGTTTTCGTTGGCAACGTGCCCACCCGTGTCCGCCTACCAACAAATCCATCGATGAGGCTCCCCGCCACTTGCGACAATGCGACATTGCGACTGCGGCCGATCGGCGTGGCATGCGACGGCTGCGTCACTGCGAGTGCCGTGTTCGGAGTTTTCACTTTCCAGACTTCGGCGGCGACGGTTGTCACTTCCGTCGTTACTCGCCGCTGTCTCGTTCAAGACTCAAGTTCACACTTCGTACTTCAGCCGTCGTTATTCGCTTCTTTAAGTCGCTATGAATACTCGAAGTCGCCGACGCTGCTATTCACCGCACAGCGTCTCGTCAAAGTTTAAGTATGTACCTACTTGTCGTAATAACGGTTACGAAATTTAGAAATGCACATTTTATATCGTATTCTCGTCTTGTGCGTAAAGCCTCGGTCAAACAGAAAGCGGGCAATGTAAAATAATTTAACCGACCGCTGCCCGACCGCGGAGGTCATCGTACCTACCCGTACACCATGGCAGCCCGCTCTCTGTTTGACTGAGCCTTTAAGGTTAGGTCACGATGCTCGTTATCCGGCGGCCATTTTATTTTTTACGTCGTGACGTTTCTGCGTGACTTAAATAAATTATTGCAACGTCTATCTATGGGTATTTGGTATTTTCGTTTTCTATTTTTTTTCCCGAAACAATAAATATTTTTTTTCTCACACCCAACCGTTGCGCGTTATCCGGCGGCCATTTTATTTTTTACGTCGTGACGTTTCTGTGTGACTTAAATAAATTATTGCAACGTCTGTCTATGGGTATTTGGTATTTTCGTTTTCTATTTTTTTCCCCGAAACAATAAATATTTTTTTTCTCACACACAACCGTTGCGCGCGTCTATTTTGCCAGTAATGCGCATGAGTAAAGTGCATGTTCGTAATTAAAAACCCGATGTTCTCAATATTCACATTATTATGTACGTGTGTGAATTCATTTTATTTATTTTTTCATTCATATTTCGGTATAATCTCTGTATAGTATGGGTTTAATATATTTATATTAAGTAATAATACATGACACATGTCAAAGATTGATATGTATGCTTGTAGAAAATAATTCAAAATTACCTAGTTATCCTAACCTATTTTTCTTTTACACATGATTGCTTGTGTAACACATATTACAGTGGCTTACTCAATGATGAGATACAGTCGACGCCTACTGCACAGCAGGGTGATTACCTACTTTCCCCCCTTTAATGGACTGGTTAATTTCCATATTTTTATAATTTTCACCTTTTATGTCCCCCTTTTCATTGCATTATATGAAATTGTTGATGATTGAATTACTGATAAATATTTTTAATTTTTATATTCAGTAGCTCTGGCTCTTTCCAAAGTTATTATGATATTTTCTTTTTCTTTAAAGTTCATTGCATAATTATTCCATAATGTTAATGTGATCTACAATATATTATAAATTATGTTAATTGATTTTTTTTTGTATATAATTAAATAATTTTTCTCATGCTTATGATATTATGCAAATTAAATCCTAGAAAGTCTTAATAATGCTAGGTATTGTTCTAGGTATTGTTATACTTTGTTGGATACCTAGACAATTTTAATAATACTGATTTTCAGGTGTACAATTTACTATAAAATGTTGCTTATTTCAATTTTAGAACAAAAACCATACCCATTATTCATAGTAGGAACTTACAATTTAAACTATTAGCTTCTCAGATTGAGATTCTCAGTTATAAAAATGTTTATACTAAAGATAATAGCCATTAAAAGTGGTTTTACAAAAGTATAAAATGTATGTAATATCGGATCTAGTATTTATTATACTTCAACAGCTTTTACAAATTATTAATGTTGATAGATTCATTAAACATTAATTATCAACATTTTCAAATCATCTTAAAGTGATTAAAAAGGATTTGTAGCAGGACAAAATAATTTTGTTTTTTCGAATTCTCAGTTCATTTTCAAACTCAATTTTTGCATTGTGCATTCATAAAGTAATTAAACCGATTCCTGTATTCAGAAGATATGTATTTTTTTGAGATTTTAAAAAAAATCTGATTAAAAAAATATTTATTTTACAGATATAATTAAAATATTCAGTTAAAGTAAATTTTTTTGTTTAAAAATTAAGACAATTTTTAATAATTTGTAAATAATCGCCAAATTAATTAGGTACCTATTTTAATTTTGAGATACATAATTTAATTTGGTGTACATACCTATTTTGTAATATTTCAAATTTAATACCTATGCAAAATTATTGTTTTTTAATTTTTAATTTCTATTCGACTACCATTTATATTCTTCATGTATTATTTTAATATGTAAATATTATAATATTATTATATGTTAAATATTAAAATATAGTATATACTTTATATTGAACAAATAGTAAATTGTTTACAAACAATGTTTTATTGAATTTTGCTGAATTTTGAAGTCCTGTCAAAACATTTTTAATATGTATTATGAAGTGTGGACAAATGTCTGATTAAAAACTTTCATACAATTTACTATTATTCTTTCATTTGGAATAATGTTTGTTAAATAAAACTAATTATTAATAAGTTATCATAGTGAGTTGTACAAGCAATTTCTCATTTATGAATTGTGTTTATTAATTTTAATGATAGGTGAACAGGGGCAGCGATTGAAAAAATATTTTGGTGAGCAAAAATATTGTAAATAAAACGACGCACAGTCATTGTTAACCTCTTAATGGACCCTTTTTTATACTATCTTATTTGTTTTTGAATTGAACTTTTTTTTTAAAAACATTTATTTAAATTGTTAATGTCTATCCAGGTAGTCAACTCTATTAAAATAAAATATTAAGTATGTACCTAACTAATATAATAATAATAAGCAGTATATATATTAGTAGGTATACTTATAAGCAGTGTTATTAGGTAAATGAGTTTTGCTATTCAAATACTTTGTTTAAGTATTAACCTCTTCATGCACAACGGTATCATATGATACCGCTAAATAATACTAACCGTCAACAGGAATTTGAATACATTTTAAATACTATTTTGCTGCAGGTATTGAATATTTTTTTCAAATACTTTACTTTCAATATTCAATGAAAATATTTAAAATGTTTGCTTCTCAAATACTCTTTAAAAGTATTTTTATACAACACTGTAATAATAAGCAAACAAATTATATTATTGCCCACTGTAATTGATGATACAAATCTGATGAAATAGATTCAGAATAATCATACAAATAACTATATCCATTATTTATTCTAGTATGGTATATTGTTTACAATAATTTTATGGAAAAGACCAGAAGTGTATTATCATACATATTATATTATCATTATGACCAATATTCAATAGTTTTCCAGTTTAAAAAACGGTCTAAGATATAAATTAATTTCAATATAGGAACTTAATTTTAACATAACAAATAATATGATCATAAGTACGATTGAATGTCATCGGTAGAACCCTAGGTTAGTTATATAAGTATTCAACTAAATGTTTGTTCCAACAATTTGGGGGCGATGTACTAATATTTTTTTTTTTTTTTTTATTCATTATTCGCAATTAATTATTGAGTTATCACACTTTGAACATTAAACACATTACCTATGTATGATAATCACATATTGTTATAACCACAATAAATCACATAAAAGAATTATTTAATATTATTTAAAAATTATTAAAAATAATAGGTAGGTATTATAATTTCCTAATCAATTATATGATACTAATAGGTGTACTAGTATATTATATATATTATATATAGTATATATTATACAGTGCATACTACAGATTTGCATCCAATTATAATTAGTAGGTAAGTTATGTCCAAAGATTAAAATTTTCTCAAGAGAATCGTCTTTTTAGGGTTCCGGACGTTTCCCTACGGAAGCCTATTACTTTCGCTCGGCTGTCCGTCCGTCTGTCGCCAGGCTGTATCTCATGAACCATGAAAGTTAGAAAGTTGACATTTTCACAGATAATGTATTTCCGTGGATGCTATAACAACAAATACTAAAAAAAGGGATAGGAGCAACCCCGACATTTTTGTTTATAAATAGTTACCACGAGTGACGTAGTATTGTTAATAAATGGTTGCCATGGGTGAAGTCGTATACCAAGATTCGTTTTATGAATTTAAATATCGTTTTAAGTTACAAAATTATACAGTCACTTATTCTCCGACAAGTACCTACTGTTGAGGAGAAACTGCTGAAATTCAGATAACAGATATATTCGACATCACCAAGACTGCTATTCGTAGTAGGTACAACTGTTACACTTGATATCCGACTGTTTACAGTCAAGCGAAAGTTGATTTTAACGCAATAGCATTAATACTAATAAAATAAGTACCTATACATTGAGAAGGTAATTTTATAAATTAATTTATCTTATAAATTTAGGTTGTTTTGTAATTATTTAGTGATAGGCATTAAGTAATCACAGTATCCTTGAACGTTTCAGTGGATAAATTTAGCTTCTTTTTGCATTTTTAAAGGTACCTACTAGGATTGACTAACAAAGCTTTGATTAATAAAATTAACCTGGCCTGAATTTTTTTCCCACCCCGCAAATGACAACAGACATACGATAATGGTACGGAACCCTTCGTGCGCGAGTCCGACTCGCACTTGGCCGGCTTTTTTTTATTTTGTATTTCTTTATCAATAATCTTATTTATGAGTGATTAAATACATTAATTAATGTTATATTTATATAATATATTTAATGAATAACATATGTATTATGAAACAGTATTAGGTAGTTGCTAAAAGTATAAAATGGGTTTTTAATAAACATTTTTATTTTAAAATATGTACCTTGAATGTGAACTTTGTATTTCTAATCTCATGCTAATAAATATTTTTTTTTTTTTCAGAACGAAAATGCATACCAAAAAGTATATTGATAACTTACTTAAAAATGCTATTTATGGAAATCCTTTTATACAATTGACTGCAGAAGATGTCCAAAATTGTAAATTGTAAGTTTATTTTTATATTTATACAAGAGTTGGTACTAGTGATAATACAAACACTAAATTTTGAGGACGAACCAAATTGAAACTGATTTTCTTTAAGTTTATCGTATTCATAGCTATTTGAATTTTTTGTATTCCGAACTGAATTTGTGTATTTTCATCTGTAAAAGGATCAACAAAATGACCACTGTGATTTACCACTTCATGGGAATTTCCTATTTGAGAGAGCCTATTATAAGCAGACCATCTATGCGAACTGATAATTGATCCAGGTTACACTTCTGGTTCAACTATTGAATCTTTAGTCGCGTTATCTTTTTTGTCCATCACAACATTTTTTATGAACCATTTCTCAATTCTGAATGTCTTCTTACATAATTCAAGAAGTAATAACATTTAATGTATTATTGCGATAGTTGCTTATCGTCCAGATGAACAATAAACATTTTAATTAAACCATAACCTAAATAGTGGAAAGTTTATATCACACACTACATTATAGCGTTTCAATTAATCTATTAAATATATGATAATTTTGATATTATATCTGTCAAAATATTTGTTTTGGTTAAAATTTTTAAAAAATTTGTAACATCACTAATGAGTTATATTATGTAATTTACACTTATATTTTTTTACTATTTCAATAAATAATTGTGTAGAACCCTTTTAGATCTAAAAATGAATACAAATAATCAGTGGCGTGGACAGGATTTTAAAATTAGAGAGGTCGGGAATATCCAAAATATTAAAAAAAAAATGGCCCACGCCACTGTAAATAAAACATTTTTCAATGCTTCTTTATTTTAGTTTTTAATTCTAATTCATTTTAGGAGCTTAAATAAAAATCAGCATAATACACAGAAGGAAGATTGTAATAAACTCAAAGAAAATGATAATTTTTATAAAGACGTTAATACGTCTATAGATGATAAAACGACCAATGACGTAATAATGACTAAAGCTGATGTAACATATAATAACAATTATTCATCTATAGAGGGCGATCCAGCTAATAAAAAACAGAAGTTAGAAACAAATGGAACAGATATTTTAAAATTGGTACTATCTAGGGAGAGTGAAATTCTTAAATTTAAATCTCAATTTAAGTCCCCATTGAAAACCAATAAGGAAATTACTACTACCAGTACTAAGGAGGTATCGTTAGAAGAATCTGAATCTGAAAAATCTTCAGAAAATACACAGAAGGAAGATTGTAATAAACTCAAAGAAAATGATAATTTTTATAAAGACGTTAATACATCTATAGATGATAAAACGACCAAAGACGTAACAATGACTAAAGCTGATATAACATATAATAACAATTATTCATCTATAGAGGATCCAGCTAATAAAAAACAGAAGTTAGAAACAAATGGAACAGATATTTTAAAATTGGTACTATCTAGGGAGAGTGAAATTCTTAAATTTAAATCTCAATTTAAGTCCCCATTAAAAACCAATAAGGAAATTACTATTACCAGTACTAAGGAGGTATTGTTAGAAGAATCTGAATCTGAAAAATCTTCAGAAAATACACAGAAGGAAGATTGTAATAAACTCAAAGAAAATGATAATTTTTATAAAGACGTTAATACGTCTATAGATGATAAAACGACCAAAGACGTAACAATGACTAAAGCTGATATAACATATAATAACAATTATTCATCTATAGAGGATCCAGCTAATAAAAAACAGAAGTTAGAAACAAATGGAACAGATATTTTAAAATTGGTACTATCTAGGGAGAGTGAAATTCTTAAATTTAAATCTCAATTTAAGTCCCCATTGAAAACCAATAAGGAAATTACTACCACCAGTACTACGGAGGTATCGTTAGAAGAATCTATTGAATCTCAATCTCAGAATCTGAAGTCTTCAGAAAAAAATGTAAAATCAATGATCAGGGTTATTGATCCTAGGAAAATGATGAAAGAAGATGACTACAAAATTTGGATGAAAAATAATCCTTTTGGTATAGAGCAAAAACATGTACAAACTGAAATTAAAAAGGTATCAGTTGCTAAACTTTCTACAACCAGATTTCAACCGTCTTTACATAGTAACAAAGTAAATGGAGTTAAACAAGCTTTAAATAGCAAAAATCTTGTAAGAGCGAATTTAATTAAAATTGAAAAATTATACATAAAGTATTTTAGCAAATGTGTACAAGATACTGTTGTAATCATTGCAAATATACTTAACATTATTTCAATATCTAACAAATATTACGAAAACCGAATTAATGAATCTTATAAGAAGAGATTTGAAGCCGAAAAACTTAAAGGAATTTGCGATGCCGACCAATTACACGGAAAACATAAAAGAATTCTGCAAACAAAGTTGAAAAACAATTTTATATGTGTCATATCATCTTTTGCAGAATCAGAATTTGATTTAGCATTTCAAATATTTTTTCTAAGTATATTAACTGTTCTTCAAGTTTTGGATCAGCCAAAATTCGGAAAAGGTGGCATCTTCAAAAATGTGGTACATTTATTATCGAATAGTTTGAAAAACTGTGAATTCAACCATCAATTTAAACAAAAAATGTTTTCAATGTTCCGGTCAAAGACATTTCAACCTGAGTGCATAAACTTAATAAGTATAATTGAAGATAGTCGGGATACTGACCCCGGAATCACCGATCGCATGACATTGTTTTTTGTATCAACAGTATATAGCCGAACATTTTTTCAGCCTGTTATTAAAGCTGTAACTTGTGATTCAAACGATGATCTGGAATTATTAATCGATAATGCAAATTTTCAATGTTGCATTAATTCAAAGTTTAAAGATCCCGTTGATTCATCAACTGTACTACATCCAAATAACAAAATACCAGTACCAGAAACTATTCAAAGACCCATCAACTCTGATGTAACAACTCAAAACCGGTTCCTAGCCAATAATCCAGACAAAACTAACCAGTAAGTTTTTTTTTAATTTTATCATTGTTAAGGAGCGTTAAGTTGCCATAAAATATTTGATTTATTCATAATTTTAGTATGTTTAGATCCATAACAGATACATTTTGTATCTAAACTGTTTTTGCTTTTATTCTCACACAAGTATATTATTATATTTCACACACTCAATGCAATTTTCAAATTTAATGTTTTAGGTAAAATATAATTCAACTTTTTAACTATTTTATCAATATTAAGTATAAAACATACTTTGTAATATAGCCTGATACACCGTCTTTCCTCAGCATCATTTTTTATATGCAATGGTATATCATTGAATTCAAATTGAATTCATACATTATAGTGACCTACTTAATTTTGAGGTACACTCAACACTTGCTCAACGCCTACTATACAGTTAATCATGACAAACTAGATAGGTATCATCACAGTATTTTGATACGCATCCTCTTCTCTTTACTTTGCCTATATCGTAGTTCTCCACTTCTTATTGGCTATAAATCATACATACATAATTATATACATAGAATAAAATCAACTAATGAGAAATGAAGAACTATGACATAGGACGGAGGTGAAGGAGATGCGCATACTAGTACAACTGTGATGATACTTGTCTAATTTATCATGCAGTTAATGACTTTCCAATTTTTAGTTTTCTAAGACTAGTTCACTTTATATTCCCATCAGTTAGTTACCATTACATAGTTACGATTTCCTAACTTATTTATTTCTGATAATACGACAGTATTATTATTTCATAAATATTTTAGCATGTAGTACTTATTATTATAAATATATTATTATCTTTTCAAATTCATAGTTGTAGTTAAATTATCAATCAAAGGTTCTAAGTTCTATTTTGTGTATAAACTTGTAGTAATTTTAATTACATCTGTAATAGTCAGATTAATTTTGATAAAGCTATAGATTCTTAAATACGTATTAAATTTATTAATTAAATTAATGGTTTTTAAAGTAATTAACAATTTTTAATATCTTAACCAATTAAAACTCAAAATTCATACTACTTCTTACTATTATAAGTATTCCTTATTCCTCCATTGTACATATTAATTGTAATTAAAATTAGAATTCCTGTATTAATATTAATTCTGTTATATTTTTAGACAAATGCCTGTGTCAAATAGTGATACCGCAGTTGAACCAACGAGTTCAACAAGCCAGCCATTAAATAACTTTTATAAACCATTATCTTATTCACTACAAAAGAAAACGTCTGAATCATCTACTTCACTAGGGATACCAACTAAAAAATGTATTGTTGTTAAGCCAGCTACTTCTAATAGTTCTTTGGTGCAAGTGACATCACCGTTCTCAGGAACTGCAACTACATCAACACCAACTACTTTTGTGACGTTCAACCCATCAATTCAGAAGAACAAATCTGTGATAAACAGCCAACTTCATAGAGCTATAGGCGGCATTATTTTAATTGATAACAAACAGTATAAATTGGTTCAGGCGCCATTAGGTCAAATGAGAGCAGGAGTCAATGGTTCTAATATATTAGTTACATCACCGTCAATCGTTATTATCAAAGTATGTAAAATACATCAGTATAATAATAAACATTTTTACAAACTCTTAATAATACTTATTCTATAAAATAATATTAGATTGTGAATTGATTATTTTAAAATATTTGTATCGTGACATGAGTTTAAAATATATAAGTGAACTATATCATTTATTTATTTATTGCAAACAAAAACAACAACACCGATAACATTTAGTAGGTTTCATTTAACATTTGTTTGCTCACCTTCTTTGAGCAATGCTTGTGATGGAGGTGAGGATTACTTAACTGAGGAAACATACATATTAGGTGAAGTTTAGACTTATCAAGAAAATTATTAGAAAAAATCATTTCAAATAGATGCGATAGATTTTATATTTTACAGGATTTTATCACCTCTTAAAAATAAGTTTACTCTACTAGTACATTATATTAATTATAATAATGCTTTTTTAAGCTACAAATATTTTTATATTGGCTAATATTAATATTAAGATATTGACATATCTAAACTGCTATATCGGTACAACTTCTAAGTGCAAAAGTCTTTTTACAGTTTGTTTTAATTGTTTTAATTATATTAATGTTTTGTGGCTATAACTTAGAGAGATGAGAACTAAAAGTCCCTCCCCTTATCTAAATACCAAAAGTAATAACTGATGTTATATATATATATTACTCTTAGGGTTTTTAAATATATAAAAATGTTTTCTTATAAATTAATTATTACTGATTATAAGTATAATCAGTTTTAGAAGATTATAGATTACATACATTTAGACTTTGTAAAATCATATTTGTGGACTATGATTTTTATTATATACATTTTAATAACCCAGTAACTACTGGTTTGAATTTTAATTTAGAAATATTTAAGTTTATAAAAATTAATATTCTGAAAACATTTTTCTATTTTTTTTAGTGTCATGCAAAAAATTGTAACAACTCTGTAACAATAATGTGCAGTGTCTGTAAAATAGTGAAATACTGTTCTTATGCCTGCCAAGTAAGAATACTTGAATATATTTGTTGAATAACTACCCTGGTCTTATATAATATTATTATTAAAGTAATTTTTCTTTTTTTAGGGACGTGACTGGTATGATAATCATAGAGATGTCTGTAGACCACTGAACATTGGACCTTAAATTTTTCATTCCATATTATATAAATAATTTCAATGTGGTATATTTTTATTGAAGGGTTTTTCATAAAAATATTGTTATTTTTGTTTTAAAAAAAAAGGATTATGCTTTTATATATTGGTATTTCTTAAGTTTATATAATTAAATATTACGATTAATATTATGTTTATTCCAATATTACTACATTATTGTTATTAGTATTTTTAAGTTCTTTGTTATTTTTTTTCCAAGGAGGAAACACCAAAATAAATTGTTTATTTATGTTCATTATACATTTTATATTGGTTTCTTCACATGTTTGTAAATAAATTAAAAATACTCATTCTGGTGACACTTTCATTTCATTGTATTTTGTAATAAAATAAATAATTTATTTATGTCCAAGTTAAGAAATAACTGTTTAATTGAACTAGCTAATGAATTGTCTCTGGAGTCGCTCCTGGACATATACTATTTTATTTCAAAGGTACCTCCTACTTTTAACCTCTTTTTGATGTATTTGAAATTAAATCACCCTATTAAATCATTAAATGATATCATATATATATATATATATACTATTATACAATAAACCTATGTGAATTTGGTTTGAAATATTATAACTGAATATTTATTATGATTAATTTAATTATCTGTGGTTTAATTCATTATTGCTAACATATTTAACTAAAAAACAGTATTATTGTATAAAATAGTAAAAATAATAAGAAGTAAAAATAAAATCATTTTTAAAACTCATACCAAATAAATGATCTTTCTCCTTATAATGACCTTACTACAGAATAAATCGATTATAATTACTTCTATATACTAACACAGGACTTGCATATTATATAGGTTTTGATATATTATATATAATAATAGTACAACATATTTTGTATATAATATTATAAGTATACATATACAATTTATCGATTATATTTATGTATAACAAATTATAATTTAGTATATTTAATAGTGTATGTATTTATGTATATACATAAAGAATAAACATAACTGCAAGTATTACAAATAAAATGATTTATTTAGGTCTATTTGTGTATAAAAAATATTTAATATTATAGTCAATTAACATACAATTAAATACAATGAAATAAATGAAATGTATGTGTGTATAACAAGTTACAATCAAAAGTACTTTATATAGGTACTTATTTCTACATATATAAAATAAAGTGAGAAACCTGCATGTATTACGAAATTTGGTTGCTTTCCAGTATTTTAATTCTTCAAGAGATCTAGGAAGTAGGAAGTCTATAAAATCCAGAATGGAAGTATGGTTTTAAGATAACTAATGTAGAAGATACTTCTGTTTAAAAATCATTATTTAAAAACTGTACATACAATTTTTTTCCCTTCAATTCAAAATGTTAGAAACCTTTTTACTACCCCTATTGGAAAAAAAACGCAAAATTGATGTAGGTTTCGTTCTTTTATTTTAAACCCATTTCAACAACATAAGAAAACAGTAGCAGGTTACATCCCCGTCACTGTTTCCCCGTCGGACATTTCCCCGTCTAATTCAATTCAATTTAGTTACACAAATGTAGATACATCACAATGTAGATTATATATAATAAGTATAATTGTCATACTGTAGATTAGCTATACAGTTAGCGACAATTCCGTTGCCGTAGTACGTTAGTTTTATCGGTGATTAAGATAAGAGCAACCGAGAAGATATAAATGACAGATTGTAAGGTATACATTATAGTAGTATACACAATAATCAGTCTTTTGATATTCGACAACGTTTATATTAATGTCGTTTCAATTAACTACTATAATTTGATTGTTTATTGCGTATTATAATAATTAATTTATAATTTTATTTTTTTCAAATTTAATATTTTATTTTTAATTTGTTGTTAAACAAATTTATACAATATCTATTATGGTTTTAGAGTACGTTAAAAGTTCTAAAGGAAAATATTTGTTAGTGTTTGTAGGATATGTATTTGAAAAAGATTATACAAAAAATGGTAAGATGTATTGGAAATGTTTAAAATATAATACCGATAAGTGTCTTGGACGAGCACACACTAAAGATGATGCAGTTGTACACCACAAAGATGAACACAATCACATACCAAATGCATCAAAATTGGTGCTAAGAAACTTATACAAAAAGTAAAAGAAACGGCAACTAGTCAAATTGAAGCTACACCGCATCAAGTAATTTCTCAAATCCCAACTTCATCTCAAGCAATACGTGCTACTTTACCTCCAGTGCCAGCTATGAAAAAATTTGTACAAAGAATCAGACGTCGAGAAAATGCTCCCCCATCAAATCCTTCAACTTAAGCAGAATTGATTCTTATTGAGCCATATACGCGTACACTAAGTAATGATCCAATCATTCTTTATGACAGCGGTGTTGGTAATGCTAATGGGATTTTATTATTTTCCACGGACGAAAATTTGAAAATATTATCATCCGAACAATGTCACTGGTTTATTGATGGTACATTTAAATCATCCCCGCACCTGTTTACTCAGCTTCTTACCATACATTCTATAAAATTCAACATAGTTTTGCCGTTGGTGTTTACGCTTCTTCCAAATAAAACAAAAGATAGTTATGATCGAGTAGCAAGAGAACTTTTAAGTTTAAATAGAAACCTACAACCAGTAACTATTATGACCTATTTTTAACAAGCATTATTTGGTGCATTTATTGATGTTTTTACAAACACCAAAATTAGAGGGTGTTTTTTTCACTTTGGGCAGTGTATATGGCGAAAAATACAGACTATTTCTGATATTCGTGAAAAATATATTTCAGATGCAGATTTTGCTTTAAACATAAAGCAATTAATGCCATTAGCGTTCATTCCAGTACCTGATGTAGACACATTTGACGAACTAATGTCACAGAGTTTTTTTGTAGAACACGAAGAGCTTTGGCGTCCACTAACTGATTACTTTGGAGATACGTGGATTGGTAGACCAACAAGATTAAGAATCCGTCGTCCACCTACATTTGGTCTAGATTTATGGAACCAATATGACTCGACACTTGAAGGATTACCTGAAACAATAACTCAGTCGAAGGTTGGCATAAAGCTTTTTCATCTTTGTTAGCCGCAACTCACACAACTATATGGCGATTAATTGATACCCTTAAAAAAGAACAAGAATTAACTGAAATAAAAATTAACCAGTTGATGGTTGGTCAAGAACCACCAGCTAAATGAAAAAAATATAGAGAAGTAGCCACACGGATAAAAAATATTGTAACTATTTACAATGATCGCGATAAAAAAGAATATTTAATTGGAATAGCACATAATTTAGAGATACAAAAATAAAAATAATATTTAACATCAGCTCAATAGTAGTGATCACTCGTAGGTTTTAGTTTTAGTTTTTTAATTTTAATATATTTAAAAATATGCTTACATTACAGTTATTATATTTTAAATTTGAATTAGACGGGGAAATGTCCGACAGGAAAATTAGTCAGACGGGGAAATGTCTGACGGGGAAATTGAAGACGGGGATGTGACCATAAACCGACAAGAAAACATAACTGTCTCGGCGAAAAAGCCGACTATACATGACTGTGCATCAATTGACATTTTTTAAATTGAAGGTTAGTTTTTAAATTTGATAAGTGCAGTGGACTGTATTTTAATTGATTACATAATGAGATAATGATAACATTCTTGATAAACATACCGGCCCCCTTGAGAGGTATTCTCAAAAGGAAGCAGACTAAATAAATACTACAAACATTGACATATTAGTAAAAATTGCCTAATGGGGTAAGGTACAAATAGATTTGAACAGAGTACAAACTAATAACATAACAATATAAAATTCACATAAGGTGACACTAAATTATTTAATTAATAACAAAACAAATAATGGAATAATTGATTTAATTAGTGGTAACCAGTTTAAACTAATGTTCGATAGGCAGTCTTATGAGTTTATTGATAGGACGCTTTAACACCGAATCCTGTGTCTTAAGTCTGAAAACTCGCACGAGGTTATCTGCAGGATTGGGATGCACCTGGAGAATTCTGGCTAAGGGCCACTCAGTAGGAGCCATATTTTTTTTTGACGAGAACTAGATCGTTGATTTGCAGGTTCGGCTGGGCAGTTGTCCACTTCGAGTGATGTTGTAGTGTGGCCAGGTAATCTTGCGACCATTGCTTCCAAAAGGACTGCTGCAATTTCTGTATTCTATTCCACCCGGTGAGTCGATTGGTAGGTGTTTTCTCCGGAATGTTGACTTCCGGTAGTGACATGGGAGCTTTACCTAACAAGAAGTGCCCGGGAGTCAGTGCTGAATAATCGGTGGCTTCCATACTGGCGGGGAAAAGTGGTCCAGAATTAAGTTGCGCTTTGACCTGACAAAATAGTGTGTGTAATTCTTCAATCTTCATATATAAATACACTATTAAGAGTGATGTGTTGGAGTATGCGTTTAAAAGATTTGATATTAGCTTCCCAAATACCACCAAAATGGGGCGAAGTTGGTGGGATAAAGTACCAGTCTATCTCTCTGGACAAACAGAAAGTATTCAGGGCTTTGTTCAATTGTTGGGAGCTCAACAGTTTATACACCTCATGTAGTTTATGATGTGTACTAGTAAAATTTGTACCATAATCACTATACATTTTAGTTGGGTAGCCTCGCCTCACAACAAAACGTTTCAAGGTGGCGATGAAGGTATCAGCTGATAAATCACTCACTATTTCTAGGTGTACAGCCTTGGAGGTCAGGCAAATGAAGAGAGCTAAATATGTTTCGGATACAATTCTTGAACGTCCAACTGAGGGTTTAGTACTGAAAGGTCCTGCAAAATCAACTCCACAATGGCTGAACACTGGTGCATAATTAACTCTAAAGACAGGTAAGTCAGCCATAAGTTGGTGGGTTTTGACTTGTCGAAATCTGTAACACTTAACATAATCATAAAGAACCTTTCTGATGATGCTGCGCCCGTGTACAACCCAATACTTCTGCCGCACCAGAGACATTCTGACATTGAGACCAGCATGCTGGTGAAGAAGGTGGATGGAGCATATTGCCATAGTTGTGTACAGATGTGCCTTTGGTTAAGATAACTGGATGCCTCATGTCATAAGGTAAACTGGATTGAGTGAGTCGACCACCAACGCGTAAGACCCCTGCTATGCAAGGAAGGGGTTTAGACTGACCAGAGTACTGGATGACTTGACAGGGAGACCCAGTTGCAGCTGATGAATGTCGAGTGGAAAGCATTCCTGTTGTGCCTGTTGTACTGTTGATTCATTTTAAGTTGGCTGATCGCCATTCATAAACAGTAGGTAATCCAGTTAAGTGAAGAACTACAGGTCTTTGGCAGTTGTGGCAAAATCGTAAAATGTAACAAGTGATGTGTAATAACTTACTCAAATCCGAATACTTAGCTAGAAAGTTGGAGTTAAACGCGTCAGCTTCAGTAGTCACATGTATGGTTACATGTGGCTTACGTTCCTCTTAGAGAGTTTGATTATGATTTTTACCTTCGAACGTAGACTGCGGCCATGGATTGGGGGGTAGTAGCCATTGTAGACCATGCTACCACAAGGCATTCATAATGAGTTGATCACCTGACGGCCCCCTGGAGGCCAGGTCCGCAGGATTGTCTTGAGACGGGACATGCCACCACACCGCTGACGGACACCATGTTTGAATTTGACTCACTCGATTGGATACGAAGGTGGTCCACCGGTGTGGATCACTCTGAATCCACTATAGGGTGATGGTAGAATCCGTCCACAAGTTAACTGATTCAATGTTGATTGTAGACAGAGCCTCTAGTAGGTGTTTGGTCAAGGATTCTAACAACGTAGCACCACACAACTCAAGCCTTGGTATTGATTGGGTCTTAAGAGGTGCGAATTTTTTCTTCGACAGAACTAAATGTGATGATGATCGGCCGTCAGGAAACACCGACAGTAGGTAAAGAGCAGCAGCATAAGCCTGTTCCGAACTGTCACTGTAACCGTGCAGACTATATGTGGTTACCAGAGTGTGTTCGTCATTGCAATGTCATGGTAATTCAAAGGATCGAAGAGCACTGTAGGAAGATCGATGATCCGACCACCATTTGATCAGTGTGTCATGCAGCGGGTCGTCCCAATCCAACTTGTTCTTCCACAGGTGTTGCATAATGATCTTCGCAACGATCACAAGTGGGCTTAACCATCCACACGGATCAAGAATCCTCGCAATTTGAAACATGAAAACATGAAATGAGAACGTATCTCTTTGAGCATTTTAAGATAATACCCAATATTTTGATTGACGGATCCGTGTGGTCGATCAGCGTTAGTTGAGTAGCTCTTAGTGCTATAGGAATGTGCGTTAAAACTGCCTCGCAGTTGGTGGCCCACTTATGTAATTCAAACCCACCTCGGCGAGCAAGTGCAGCAGCTCCTGGTGTAGCTTGATTGTGGCAGTAACGTCATCTCGTCCGGTCATTACCTCATCTACATAGAAATCTCGCTGTAGCACCGCAGATGCCTCAGGATGAGTCCCTTGCTCGTCGTAGGCCAATTGCTTCAGGACTCGTAAAGCATGGTATGGTGATGTGATAAGCCCATAGGTCACCGTATTTAAGGTATAAATTCTTATTGGACTATATTCATTTGGACGCCAGACAATACCTTGGTAGACACGATCGGCGGGGTGTACTAAGATTTGTCGGAACATATGTCGAATATCTGCGGTAATAACATAGCGAGGTAGACAGAAACGGATTTATATGTCAATTACCTCTTTCTGTTGTTCTTATCCTTTGTGAAGTAGTTCATTCAATGAGTTTCCTGTGTCCATAGTGCACGATCGAACACAACACGAAGCTTTGTAGTGGTGCTTGGTGGGTTTAAGACTTGATGATGTGGAATGAATATGATCGGACGTGGACTAGTGGAATCAACCATTGTCATGTGGTTGGCTGTTTTATAGTCACTCATAAAGTCTTTATAGAGTTGATGTAAGGCAGGTTTGGTTTGTAGCCTTCTCTCTACTTTCTTCAAGCGTTGAACAGCGAGCTGGTAAGAATTGTTCACTAGTGGTGGTTCTTTAACAAAAGAAAGTCTTACGGTATAACGGCTAGAGCTGTCTCGAGTAAGTGTTTCAACGAAGTGCTTTTCACACTGTTGGTCTTCTTTGGACATAAATGTAAGGCGTGGTATCTCTTCCAGTTCCCAAAATCGGTTCACAAGTGATTCAACTGTAGTAGTACAACACGTGACCGACTTAAACATTGATAGTTCATTGTGAGGTTTGGATAATTTTCCATATACTATCCACCCAAAGATAGAGTTGTGTAACGAAGGCGTACCTTTGGGTCCTTGTATTTTACCATCTAACATTATATCCAGACTGTATTCAGCACTTATGAGTATGTCGATTTTGTTGGGGACATGGAATGTTGGATCTGCTAACTCAACCTGTTCCAGATGAGTCCACTGTGAAACATCCTCTGCTGCAGTGGGTAGATCAACAGTTATCTTAGGAGATACTAAGGCAGTTAACGTCATTTGTTTACCATTCGTCTTAGGAGAAATATTGAACGTTGAAACTTCAGATGTGGTTGTAGAAGCATTTGATACACCATTATTATCATTGGCTGATGCAATGTTTTTAAACCTAATCGACTGGCTAAGGCTTTAGTAATAAAATGTGATTCTGAAGCAGTGTCTTTTAATGGACGGCATAGTTCTGACCATCCACTTGGTCTGTGTACTCACACCACTGCTGTGGATAATATGTCAGTTGACTTTTCTCTTAAGGCACCATGATTGACTGCCACAGTGTCTATGCTGATGTTTGTGTATTGATAGTCGACATGGGCACTTCAGAGGTATTTTTATCGCCCTCAGAGTCACCAAAGTGTAGAAGTGTATGGTGTTTTCAACCAAATGCTTTACATGTTTTATCAGAAGAGCATTGGCTGGAAGAATATGAGGCCCGTAGACAATTTATACACAATTTGGCCTTCTTAGCCAATGCATGTTGCTCACTCGGTGTTGACTTCATAAATAAATTACACTGATAAATAATATGATGCTGTGAACAAATATTGCACTGCTGCTTATTTCCTTGTGCTGCAGTCACAGAATGAGTTGTTGCTCGACTGTTACATTTGTTGGTAAGCTTAGATCTGGGTGTACTGGATGATTATAGCTGTAATACATCTAACACATGTTTTATTTTCTCCATAAATTTACACATTTGTGACCAAGATGGACACCCATAGGCAGATGATTCAATTTCCCATGATTTTCTGAGTTCATTTGGTAAACGGGATGATATTACGTAAATTACAATTGTACCCCAAGACTCAGTAGTTGTTTTAATACAAGTGTATTTGTAGAATAGGACGTTCATTATTTTTGAGTTTAGGATTATGTTTGTAGATCGATCTGGACAAAAATGACTACACTGTTTTTAGTAATAAGTAATATTTACTAAACACATGACTTATACATGAGTTATATTATACTGTAGTAGAGACAGTATGCTAAAAGTCGGCCTTATATACAAGTGACCTATTGACCTAATTCTCACGCCACTGTTTAACAATATTTGATTCGCTAATAAATATATGGCGTGATTTTGCACATTATTAATAGCAACGATGTTGTTGTTGCACAATATGATGATTCTTTATACAATATTAAATTATATTCAACAATTATCATAACGGTTTGTCACTAACGACCAAGCCTCCAGATAATTGATACCAGTTGATGATAATGACGCAATTACATCAGCCGCTTCTCCTGATAAACATAATTTTAAAAAGTGCATTTTTCTGGTGTTGTCAATGTGCTTATTATTGTGAATAATAAATGAAAATTGGTCATGGAAAGCATACGAATCTTCCAATATTCCCATGAATGAAGGCAGACACATGGGAGGTAATCTGATGGATTGTTGCCCTTGTTCGCTAAGTGTATTTTCGTTTTGAGGTTCATATGTAGTTTGCCTTAAGTCTAATGTACTTTGAAAAATCCCCTTGATTTTAATGAACGTATGAGATACCTCTTCCAAGGCGTCAATCAGAAAATCAACCTCAGAGTCATCTACCAACAAGGACAGCTCATCGTGTGCATTTACATACATTGTAAAATGCACTTTCTGTAAGACAGTTCTAAATGCCCTTTTATTTCGTGACTCGACAGACCCTCCATTGTCGATGTGGAGACCATGTGTAATTTTTTCCTTATCAGCTTTTCCTTGTTTGAGAGAGTTTTTCGTAGAGTTTTCAACTTCTCCTCCATCTTGAATCAATTATGTCACTACTAATAGACGGAAAGCCGATTACGCGATTATAAAACGCACGACACAGAAATAAACACGAATGTAACGCGTACATGACCGACGACCGACGTATTTGCGAATGTGACGCGAACGACTCTAGAATTCATTTCCTGCTCGAATTGACCATTAAATGTTGGGAAAAAAAGTAGAACTCAAAAAATTGATGTAGGTTTCGTTCTTTAACTTATTATAAAACCCATTTCAACAACATAAGAAAACATAACCGTTTTGGCGCAAAAGCCGACTAGACATGACTGTGCATCAATTGACATTTTTTAAATTGAAGGTTAGTTTTTAAATTTGATAAGACGTGCAGTGGACTGTATTTTAATTGATTACATAATGAGATAATGATAACATTCTTGATAAACAACCCCTAAACAAACGTTATGCATATAATCTAAAACTAATGATGAAGTGATGTTAATAGGTAAATTTTCTAATGTAGACAAGTCTTTATGGTATTCATCATATATTATTAAGCGGAATGATTCATTTGTCCTTAATGGTGCATTGATATCACCAAACCACATTCTGTTGTTTATAAATTAACCTTCAATTATACAAGAGTTACAACTGTTATAACCGTTGTGGCCTTTCACATTTAAAATAAAAGCTTTGGCAGGGGCATCACAGACAACTTGAGAAATATTAAATATAAATGTTTTATCGTGTTCACAAATACCATCTTATAATATTGTTTTTATTTCAATTATAAAACGTTCTAGAAATGTAATACATAATACAATTTAGTTTCTTTAATTTACCATGATAAACTCCAACTGGTAAAACTATTTTGTCCAATTTGGAACATTTACAAAAGAAATTAAAATCGACTAGAAACAGGGTTACAAAATTTTTGTGATTGGTAAACCATCTATGTTCAAACCAAATTATATTAATTCTATCAAACTCTATCATATCAAACTCTATTATATCAAACATTTTGATATAATTAAAATACTCGAGTAGTATAGGTTTTAACATAAACTCTGTACCCAAATGTATATAAGTACCAGGATCCATAACTGTTTTTCACGATTTTTTGGAGTTTTGAGTAATGTACGAACATCTTTGGGCAATTTTAATCCTTCACATCTTAAATTCTAATAGTTTGTTTACAAAATGATGTGAAACATGATATTTAATAGGTAATTATTTTTTTTAAGTTTTTCATCTAAACTTAAAGGTATTTTTTATTTCATAGTTAGAATTATTTGTTACACTCATATTGGTTAACAAGTTATCTGTGTTATTAGAGATTGAATTAAAATTTGAACAGAAATATGTTTGAGGTATGCTGTAACTTACATTTGTTGAAGCTAGGATCTGAGCAGTTGTTGAATCATTGATATATTTAAAAATAATAGTATTGTTTTGTTTTACTGATGTGACTGTGGTTATATTTACAACATTTGATTAAATTGAAAATTTTTCAGATTCTATAATTATTTCAAAGTTTCTTTTGGACATATTGCATATTGATTTCCTTTTTTTTCTTCTGAAATAAATTAAAAATATACATATAAATAAAAATTAAAAGCGTTTATAGTTAATAACTACTTTTAAATATAGTCAGTTTAATATATTATGTATTTTTAATATCATTGGGATTTGGAACGTAAAAGTTATATTTAAATCCAGAAATTATTTCTAACTATGTAATTAAGAAAGTTATCGCTTATTATTATTATTAAATAGGCCTAAGTAATATTTACTTTATTTAACCTACCATGTATAAAAAATTTGTCCCCAGCCCCACCCGTCAAACTTTTCACAATTTTTTTTGTTCGTATAATTAGTACGTCATTAATATGAATTCCTATGAATTTCTATGATAGGTTTCAGAATTTCTATGAAAAAATTCTGTCCGCAAGATCAAAATTTCCGTGGGTGGGGCTGGGAACACGTTTCACCACCCCACTCATGAGTAATAATGGGTTTTCGCAATTTTTTTGTTCGTATAATTAGTACGTCATTCCTACGAATCTCTATGAAATATTGCTAGAACCTAAGATGTTTTGTATACTTTTAGATTCTGAGGGGAAGGATTGATTTTGTAATGATGTGTGTGTGTTTTTTGTTGCCTGTAAATAATTTTTCTAATAGAAATAATGCTTCGATTTTAAACGTCAGCATCTTTTGTGATGCGAAAGTGAATAAAGTTTGTACTTTTGAAAGGTTAAATTGGAGAATTCAGAGAATAACGGACGTTTATACGTCGCACCGACGACACAAATTACACTGTGGATTAAGGAAAAATCTGAACGATATCGATATACAAAATTATATCGTTGCCCAACACTAACTGTTGGAATTATAAACAAACACCCTATATAATGTAGTGTATAAGTTATATATTCACACTGTAGTTCATCAGACGCTGACTATAAATTTTTATAATACTACAGCATATATGTCTTGTGTAGTGTAGCCGGGTATACATAGTTAGTCGTAGATACTTGATTTATATTACGCCTCGTAACACTATTGTACATCGTATCATTATAATTATTATTACCTATATTAAATATATCCGATCTTATTATCATTTACCTTTATCTTCTGTATATCTGTGTACTTCAACAGGTTATGGGCCCAGTAGTAATTCTTACGACGACGACGACGACATACGCGGGTCCCCTCTGCTATATGCCGAATCTTTTTGCATCATGGCTTTGTGCCAAATCTTTTTGCACGCGTATATTCGTACATATTATCGGCACACAGCCCCAAAGGGGCGGCCACAGTACGTGTCGTGTAAGTACTATAACTTACGACTTTTAACAAGGCGTAGTATTAATATTTACTTACCGCCGAAGCGTTTGGTCGTAATCAAACGTATACTGTGCTCAGTGGCGTATTTTGAAATTTTTTGTGGGGGGGGGGGTCTAAATATTAGGTACCTACAAGTTTATAATATAAAAAAGGTGGGTAAGTGGATGTCGCTCTGCTGTACAGTAGGTTACAAGTGGGTCACTGTATAATGGATGCTATTAAATTTGAATTCAATGATACAATATCATTGTATAAGAAAAACGATTCTGAGCGAAGACGGTATGTCAGTCTAGGTTTAAGACATATTATATACATATCTATGGTATTAAAAAAAAAATTGACCTATAATAAATTCCAAATTAATCATATCACATTATCACAATATCCATAAGGTACTTATAACACGTTATACATCAACATCAACAACAAACCCTGATACTATCATATATATATATAATAGTACACTTTAGAAGTTTCAAGTAGGTACCCACGAATAATATTATATAATCACAACAAAATAACTAGGTTTTTTAATATGTAATTTCGTCCAAATTTGAACATAAAATGACTATAAAAATAAACTGTGATTGTATATTTTTTAGATTTTTCGGTAAGAGAATTAACTACTTACGTGGAATCTTGTTTTAAATTTTCAATCCTTAGCTATAAAAACTGAACATTTTATAATTTATTAATTACGATGATTAATAATTTTCGAGATTTTGAAAAATTTTATCAAAATTCGATGTTAAAATGCTTATAAAAAAAAATTGTGCCTATGTATTTTTAATATTTTTCAACTGATATTGTAACAATATATCAGGAGCCTTGTATTAAATTTTTACACTTTTTGGCCCAACAGATAAAACTTAATTGATATTTATAGAAAAAAAAAACTAAAAAAATTGAAAACTGAAAATGTCCGTAAACGGTTCAAAAAGTGTCAAAATATTTTCAAAATTGTAGGGTGTATAGGAAATGCTAATATAAACATTCAGTGAAATTTTCATGTATCTACAGTAATTCGTTTTTTAATTACAACAAAAAAAGGAAATTGCCACATGAGAAATCGAGTGAATATCCAATGTTGTAAAAATTTGAATTTCAAACGCTCATAAAAATTTAATTTGACTTTCCGGTAGAAATTTTTTTATTGATAAAGGTAGACAATCTTATGAGTAATCTTGTATTAGATTTTCAAATCTTAGATTTAAAAAGAAAAATTTTTACGAATTCTTAACTCAAAATAATTTGCTAATTTTCGTGATTTTTCCATATTTTGTCAATTTTTGAACTTTAAATGCTTATAAAAAAAAATTGTGACTAAGGATTTTTAATATTTTTCATCTGCCTTTGAAACAACATATTAGGAGCCTTCTATTAAATTTTCAATCTTTCGCAACCAACAAATAAAATTTTATTGAAATTTTTAGAAAAAAAACTAAAAAAAAATGGAAAATGAAAATGTCCCTAAACAGTTCAAAATAAATCAAAATATTTTGAAAATGTTATCGTGTATAGAAAATGCAAATATAAACAACCAGTGAAAATTTCATGTATATACGTTCATTTGTTTTAGAGTTACACCAATAACCAAAATCGATTTTTGGAAAATCAATTTTGCGTAAAAATTCCCGTTTTTCCTTAATTTTTATGTTGTTTTTCCCGGCGCTTGTGAAAACTACTGGGAAATTTAAATTTTGACCTCCCCAATGCACCAACGATATTTTTTTCCAATCGAACAAGATACTGAAGTCGAAAATCGAAGCATTATTTCGACTACTTATCGTGTACACAGATACAAAAAAATAAAAAAATAAAAAAACACACATCATTGTAAAATCAATACATTCATCGTTTCACTCAGAATCTAAAAAACACATACGAGTTACGATGTAATAATTATATTATATTATATTTTTTTCTGGGGGGGGGGGTCCAGACCCGGGGACCCCCCCCGTAAATACGCCACTGACTGTGCTGTGTTTTCCGCAGAAACGTCAACTCTCCAGTGAGTTGTCTGTTTCATCACTCTCAAGATAAATAATAGTATGTCAACCAATACTCCATAGTCGTCGGTACAAGATAGGTTTGGATATTGTTGAAGTACACAAATATACAGATGTTAAAGGTAAATAATAATAAAATCGGATATATATATAATATAATAATAAGTATAATGATACGATGTACAATAGTGTTACGAGGCGTAATATAAATCAACGACTAACTATGTAATATGTATACCCGGCTACACTACACAAGACATTTATGCTGTAGTATTATAAAAATGTATAGTCAGGTCTGCTGAACTACAGTGTGAATAATATATTACTTATACACTACATTATATAGGGTGTTTTTTTTATAATTCCAACACTTTCCCTTAAACAATATACCCTTATACATCAATACTTATAACTCCTAACATCTCCCTTAGCTCATTAAACCGCGTTCGTGGAGTTGGCTTTGTCATAATGTCCGCAATCTGCTCCTTGCTGGATATGTACTCCAATGAAAACAATCCCTCATTGAACTTTTCTCTTATATAGAGGTAGCGAACATCTATATGCTTTGTTCTACTATAAAACTCTGGATTTTTTACGAGTTAAATCGCACTTTGATTGTCTCCATACATTGTGTGCAAAATTTTTGGCTGGTCCAGCAATTCACCTAAAAACAATTTTAACCAAGTTAATTCTTGTACTGCTTGACTTAAAGCTATGTACTCTGATTCAGTTATGCTAAGGCTGACACACTGTTGGCGACGTGAACTCCATGCTATACTTCCAGATCCTAATGTAAATACTAACCCTGATGTTGACCTTCTTGTATCCAAGTCACCTGCATAGTCAGCATCACTGTATCCCTTTAACATGAGTTTTTGTCTAGAACTAAATATCAATCCAAAATTAATAGTTCACTTTAAATATTTTAAAATTCGTTTCACTGCTGTCCAGTGTTGTTCCTTTGGATCCTCGATGTATCTACTAACTAGATTTACTGAAAAAGTTATGTCCGGTCCTGTAATCTGACTGAGATATAATAAGCTTCCGACTGCTTCACGATATGTGACTTTACTAGTTAGATTGGTGTTTTGTTGAATCTAATGAATTTTGAGGGTCTGCTGGTATTTGAACTGGATTTGCTTCAGTCATATTGAACTTCTCCAATATTCTTTTACAATACAACCCTTGGTGCATTACAATTGAACCATCAGATTTTTGCACAATTTCTGTACCTAAAAATTGATTCAATTCTAATTCGGTAATATTGAAATATTGTCTCAAATATTCCATTAATGCATTTACATCCTCACTCGATGTAGCTGCAACTAGACCATCATCAACGAATATAGCGACGATTAATACTTTGTTATTTTCTCTATTAACAAAAACACAGGGATCTGCTTTTGTTTCTAATAGATTAAAGTTAAGAAGAAATGTTTTGAACTTCATGTTCCAACATCGTGGTGACTGCTTTAGACCATATAAACTGCGTTGAAGTCTGCACACCATTTCAGTACCATCGTTGAACCCTTCTGGTTTTCTCATGTAAATTTCTTCGTCCAAATCTCCATATAAAAACGCTGTTTGAACGTCAAATTGTAGAAGTTGTAATTTTTCTGCTGCTGATATAGCTAATACAGACCGAATTGAATCGAACTTTACTACAGGACTAAAAGTTTCATTAAAATCAATACCGAATATTTGACTATACCCTTTTGCTACTAGCCTAGCTTTGTATCGATCAACATATCCAATATCCATGAACATTGTATTTTGTTTTATACACCCAACCACAATTTACAATAGTTCTGTCCTTAGGTAACTTTACGAGAGACCATGTTCCGTTTTGTTCAAGAGATTCCATTTCATTGTTCATGGCTTCCACCCATTTTTCTGAATTTTGTGACTCCACAGCTTCCTTGAAATTCACTGGATCGGATTCGACTCGCAAGTTGTACACGTTGACATTTGACCCATTTCCTTGTTCATGTTCTTGACTTTTATTGTCATCTACACTTATTGGTCCATATTCATTTTCTATGACTTCATCTCCTTCTGGTTTATTGATGTGTTCTAATGAGCCGTCTTTGTGTAAGCTAAGAACATCAATGTTATTACTATTATTTAAGTTATTAGAACCTACAAGTTGGTAATTTACAACATTTTCATCCTTGAAAATGACGTCTCTACTAAATGACACCTCGTTATTTTCTATATACCAAATACGATACCCTTTTAAAGTTTCTGAATATCCAACAAAGTATCCTTTTCGACTTTTTGTATCCCACTTCCTTCGTCGTTGTTTTGGAACTAAACTATATGCATTTATTCCAAATTCTACGAACTTTTCTATTTTAGGAAGTTTATCAAACCATAACTCGTATGGAGTTTTACATACTTTCCCTGAATTACCAGTATAATTTAATGAGAACACTACTGTATTGACTGCTTCTGCTTCTGCCTTCTGCCTTTTATCCACTTATTGTCAACATAAGTATCAATATTTATGCTACCTTTTCCGACTGCCATAATGTGCTTACCATCTCCAATACGTACAAGCGAATGCACATCAAAATGTTTATAATCGACGAACCACTCTTTTCGATTTGTCATGTGGTCGCTCGCACCGGAGTCTACATACCATTTTTCGGAGGCGTCGATTTCTTCATTTTTTCTTTGTACAACAATAAGCGTCAAACCGGAAGTTGATTTCTTTTTTTCTTGTTCCTTTTTGAATATCCTGCAGTCCCTTTTCCAGTGCCCTGGTTTTTTACAGTCATTGCATTTTCCTGGTTTTGTATTATCATTTTTGTTCACGTATTTTTGACTTTTATTATACTTGCCTTTGGTTGCAGTCAAAGCACTACTTTCAGCACCATCATCACGGACCTCCTGTCCTTGAACTTGTCGTGTTTCTTCCACCATCAATCTAGTGGTTAACTGTTCTAGCGTTCTATTTGCACTATTCATTGAGTCCCATGCACTGTAGAAGTGCCTATAGCTATCAGGTAATGTCATCAAAATTTTTATAATCAACATTGATTCTGAAATAAGTTCTCCCAATTGTTTTAGTTGTCTACTTAGATTTTCTAATTTTGAAATATGACCTGCTATATTGTCTTTTGGATCCATTGTATGACGATAGAACTTTTGTTGCACTATTGTTATGCTTGTGTCCGACATCTGTTCGTACACACTAAGTAATTTGTTCCTCATACCATTTGCTGTGTCACAGTTCATAATGTATTGTAGAGGTTGTTCATCTAACCATGTGTAGATACATTTTTGAGCCTTATTATCTGACATTTTCCATATTTAAAAATCTATGCCTTTTTCTCGCTTCATCTTCAGTTTCATTACCGATTTTTGCTAAAATTTGTGTCTTTGATTTTCCTGTTACTACATCAAATATTTCAGCTGCATTCAGGATAACCTTAATTTGAAATTTCCACATGTCCCAATTTGATGCATCTATGAGTTTGTTGATTTTATATTGTTCGTTCTCCATATTTAAAAAAACGTAAATGTACACTATCTGCACACTAAGAAACGCACTCACACTACACTGCACTTACTTCGCGAATTATTATTGATGTACACGGTCTGTACACAAAAACTCGCAATTCGTTAATCAATTATCATTTTAATAACTATTCACAACTTTATTATAAAGACCTTACTACTGGGCCCATAATCTGTTGAAGTACACAGATATACAGAAGTTAAAGGTAAATAATAATAAAATCGGATATATATATAATAATAAGGATAATGATACGATGTACAATAGTGTTACGAGGCGTAATATAAATCAACGACTAATTATGTAATATGTATTATACCCGGCTACACTACACAAGACATTTATGCTGTAGTATTATAAAAATGTATAGTCAATGTCTGCTGAACTACAGTGTGAATATATTACTTATACACTACATTATATAGGGTGTTTTGTTTATAATTCCAACAATAAAGGTATGGTATTGGATTTTGTGTCGTGCCGGTCGTATTTTGTTTATCATCTTGGGATTATGATACGGTGGAGTGTCGATGTTATCGTCGTATTGTTTTTACGACAATAACCGTATCTACGTTCCGATGCTGGTTAAGTAATTATAATCCCACTCGTTAACAACCTTAAAAACAACAGGTATAATAAATTACATTTCGGAGGCATATCACAGTACAACCGAGGTTCTACCTAACTTGGTGATAAAGATATAAATGATAACACTTAACATAACACAAAATAAAATGAGACTAACAATTAATTAACAGATAGGTATCCGTCTCCCCTGTAAATTATACATGTATATAAAATATGTTAGCAGTACAATAAAAGTATATTCCTACGGTTTGAACTTACTAGTTATATTGTACGAGGCGGTGTCACATCGAGTGTGGTGTGTACCGTTTCATAGTTGTTACTAACGTTGATAAAATTATTTGGTTTCATATATCTTTATACTAATTACTAATAACACATTACACTAATGGTGACGATCTGCCTGTATTAGAAGAAACTGAACACAATATCTACCAATACCAGCTATATTACCATAGCCGTGTCCAGACCTAGTACGTGTACATTCGCCGGTGGATACAGTGCGTGTTTTGTTTTATATTATTCGTTCAATATGTTGAGTAAAAAACGCAAAATCGACAGCTAAAATAAGAAGTTTATGAACGAGTGGATTGAACTATATTGTTTTGTATTGCCTGAAAGGGTTGGGGCCATTCCAGTCTGTTTAATTTGCAATTCAACTTTCGCTATTATTAAAAGTGGAAATTAAAAACGACATTATAAAACTACTCATAAAGATTTTAATACAAAATTTCCTCCAGGCAGTGATGTGCGTAAAAATAAGCTCCATGCACGTATGTTATCTTACAAAAATAGTACGACTACACTTATACGGTGTATGAGTGAACAAGAGAAATCAACTGAAGCAGCGTTGTGTGCTGGGTTCTTAATAAGCACCAAAAACCGTTTTCCGATTCCGAAATAGTAAAAGAGTGTATGTTGGATTTTATTACAAGGAGAAGGGAAATTAATATTTGATTTAATACAAAGTGTGTCTGCTTTCCGTCTCAAACTAAATATATTTGAACGAGACATTGAACAAAAAAAATTGATTCACTTTCCCACAATATTTGAATGCAAAAATTATTCTGAAATTGTAAACATCGAACATTTTTAAGTTTTTTGTCAGATCTTATAGAGGAATTCGATGCTAGATTCAAAGACTTTTCTGAAATAGGAAAACAACTATCACAATTCTTAAAAACCCCTTGGGACGGAGAATACGTGGGGCCCAGACTGAGAATTGACTGATGTAGCTGAAAAATTATTTAATCTTTCAAAGTCAAAACTCCAAATGGAAATAATAGACCTACAGGAAGATGTTTCCTTGAAGCAGTACAGAAGTGCGTCAACTGAAGAATTCTGGGCTAAAGACGCCATTGACAAGTATTCAAACTGTAAGCAACTGGCAATCAACTTGGCTACGATGTTTGGTTCGACATACATTTGTGAGGCATCATTTTCAAAAATTAATTTTTTGAAAAACAAGTATCGGACAAAATTAACAGACCTTCCCGATTTCAAAAAGCTGGCTAAGAAAAAGAAATGCAATTTTTCGCATTAAATAATTTACTGTAATAGATATATTTATTTTTCATACTTTTAATATTGTAATTTTTAATATAAATTAATTGTAATAACTGAATAATTATTTTTATTTTTATACTGCTATTTTTAAAATATAAAGATTTGAAAAAGATTTTTTCACTGGACCTCATTAATTTATTATTTTAATCTTTAGGACTCCAATAGAAATTACTTGCCAACTACTGGCCTAAATCATTTAAATATAAATATTAAATATAATCCAAATATCTTGTACAGTTAATTTGTGAATTTGTCCAAGTTTTTTTCGTATTCTTATTAGGATATTATGTATTAATATTCAGGTATTCCTTATTAGAATATTATATTATACCTAGTTTACAAGTTAACAACTTTTATACGTATAGTCGTATAAATATATTATAATATGTACAAAATTGAAAAATTTTCTAAAAAATATTAGTAATTTTTCATTCAAACACTAAAGATGAGACAACAAGATTGAAGATACAAGAATACAAGATAATGAATACCATTGCAACAAAATATATCTATAATCGTGACGAATTATATAATTACCTTATCAGTTAACATAAATGATTAATGGGCAAGGTGTATTGATAAGGTGTCGTCACTTGTTTGAAAACTTGATTGAAAATTTTACTACAGATAGTCGTCACCACCGGGAGCACTATATGTCCTAAAGAGGCCGATAAACGAACATTTTTGTAGACCAAAGCCATAGAAAATTGAAAATATATTATCATTTATTATTTAAGGAATAAAATTCAAAATTTTTCATTGCATAATGACTTCTATGCTCTAAATTATTCGTATGCATGTATTTTAATACTTTCTTTTTATCAAATACAATTATTAATATTATTAAATACCTATTGTAATTTTTAAATTTCCTATTACAAAAAAAAAAATATGATAAATGTAAGAGTTAATTCACTAAATTATCATACATAATGCTTTAACAGGATTATCCGTGGATAAATTTATACTGTAGGTGAGATTGCAATAATATAATTTTATCAGTCACTAGGGGTAAATGGAAAAGTTTTTTGTATTAACATTCAACAGATATCTAAGGTAAGTTTGATTAAATATTTCCTGTGAGAAAAAAATACAGAATTCTACTAGAATTAACATGGATTTTGAATAAATACATAATATTAATACATTATTAACAAACAAAACCTTTTATTGTAATTATAATATTATCATGCCTTATACCTACTTTAATACCAAAATAAACAAAAAAACATATCTTTAAAACTTGTTACTATTCGACGTTAATTACTACATCGTAGTGTACATTATTAAAATGTCTAATGTATAAACATTTTTTCTGTTTTCCTTATTGGTTTTTTCATAGTTATGTCTTTGTTAAATAACTGCCATTCACTTGTGGCAGTCATATAAACGTAGATCGACGTTTTTAATAAAATTGCGGCACCAAATAGCCCCACACAGCTGAAATAAAAGACAGACGATTTCGTTCATAATAGTTGTACTCATAAAAAAAAATGTAATTCTTTTTACAACACTAAAACTATTCAAATAGGTTAATTTGACGTGTTTTTGTTTGAAAAAAAATATTGATTTACAAAATGGTTATACAATTATACTACCATCATTTTCTATTGTTTTTTGTTCCAAATATTTCTTCACGTTTTCCTTTCCCCCTATATATCTTTCGATATTTGAACTTGTTTTGACAATCTGAAAATAGTATTTAAATATATTATGTCTATTATAATATGATAATAAATACAAGTATACATTTTTTTTTACCTCACAAACATGTTGTCTTATGGCAAAATGATAATCTTCGTCTCCTGTTATCCAATACGATAAAGATCTATATAAACAGTTTCCATCTCCAACAATGTTTTTAATTTCAGATGGAACCGTCAAGAATTTTGCAAGTATAGTTTCGTTTGTTACTTGATGCTGAAATTTAATTTTAATGTTCTGCATTTTGTCTGCTGCCATGTTTTACCAACTGGATAGAACATCCTGGTTTTTGGACCGGTGGGAATCTTATCTTTTCGTGACATTATATTTTATTCGCTTGTCTTCAATTCTTCTTCATTCAATTTTTGACCGTCAGATTCAAAATATTTTTTCATATTACTTATTAACACTTTGGTTTTTAATACTTTTACATCATTTTTTAACTGACATATCTTGTTGTTGATAATTTCATGGATAGTGAATGGAACCAGCCATGGCATCGAGGCCCATCCTCCTTTCCTGTCATCACGCCGGAGATTGTTTATTAACACTTTGTCCCCTACTTTAAATGTATTCTCAGCTAATGGGTGTCTTTTCGCGTATGATTTTCGTTGAGCTGATTGTGTATCTATGATATTTTCTTCCACTTTATCTTGAAGTTTATCTAAAAGTTAAGATATTTTATTTTTTTAAACATAACTAAATATTTGAAATTATAGTTTTATTTGTATATGTAATTTTTATAAAATATTTAATGGAAAGAAGAGACCAAATAAATTTTGTTTATTTTACTTATAACTTAAAATTTAACTATAAACGTAAGCTCTAAGAACCAGCCTAAGTATCATTAAACCTTATAATAGTATAATATTTTTAGTATTAATTGTTAAATTGAATTATCATTTTGCATGTACAATTTTCTATGATTTGAAATTAGATTTTTTAAGTAGACACAGTATTATGTACCTATATTACTTGGCCACTTCCTATATTAGTTGACTTCACCTGACAAACAATAAACAAATTTAAAATTTCCACCTGAACATGACACGAATATTATAACTGTTGTCAATGACTATAGCAAATCCTAATTATTTAAAAAAGACCATCCAAGGAATAAATAAAAATTTTTTATTATTGTATAATGAAATACTACCAACCTGAAACATTTAAAAATACTAACATCACTATTATACTATTTTTAGTATCGTAGCCAGATATTTTGGAGGAAAAGCACGAATTTTATTTATACAGAATTTTAGAATAATAAAACATATGTTTGTATTAGGTATTAAATTTATTTTTGATTAAAAAAAAATAATTAAATTTGGTTTATTAGTCAAAATAATAAATAAATAGCTTAGCACTAAAAAAAAGTAAAAAATTAGATGTTGAAATCTATAAACACCCTTCTGTTTTAGATGCGGTAAACGAATCAATAATATTTTAGATAGTTATTTCAATGTCTTTGTCTAACATTGTTTGAATAAAAACTCGTTTAGTTTTTGTAACTGCAGACCAATTCCAACCCTTAATAATAATTATTATTATATAATAAATGATTCCAGACAAATGGAGAGACACTTAAATGCATTGTATTCATATGCATGGATATGGATTTTGTTGGTTGAATATTTGTAAAATATTAGGGTCAGGTAATCTATGGGTATAAATCTTGCATCCAAATAGTACAGAAATCACTCATTTCATGAATTAGATATCCAGACAGTGAAATTCGTCCAGATCGTGAACTTTGATGAAAATATATTATAATATGTACATCCATTTCATGAAATGTAGAATATATTGTATACTTTTGGTAGTTTTTTTTTACTATAAAACACATTATTTTATGTTATTTACTATTTAGCAATAAAGAATAACTTTATACTTATGCTAATAATCTATACTTTTCTGTATCGCCTTATGAAATAATGGTCTAAGAATATAATACGTATCATTTAATTATGTAACACATTTCTTAATTTCACATTACCTCCATGGATTTTAATAATAAGAAATTATTTTATTTTATCAAAACGATTTTCGTAACACACAAAATATCAAACACATTAGTACCTCGTATCTGCGTTACATACAAAACACACAAGCAGTATAGTTTATTATAATGTTAATTATATATTTATTGCTAAATAACAAAAAAAAAATTTTTATAATAATTACACAAGTCACAAAGTATACAATAGAAGTATTGTCTATTTCATGAAATGAATGTACATATAATGTATTTTCGTCAAAATTCATAAAATAAGTGATTTCAATATATGGATGAGATATATATGTAGATATACACTAGTTTGTAAACTTATTTTAACTGTGTAACAATAGTATCTATAACCTAACCCTTAAAATATTAGTTTTTAAGTATTAAAGTTTATACCTACCTCTCATTGATAGCATACATTTCAATGTTTCTTCAAATTGTTCTTCATCAAAATCTACTATAAAAACATTATCTTCTCAACTATCTTCTTCTAAGTTATGTTGTATATCTACTGGAAGTACAGCTTCTCTTTGATATAGAACATAAAATGGTGAATATTTTGTAGAAGTATGAGGCACAGTTCGGTAAGCAAATAAAACTCCTTGCAATACATCTGGCCACTTGAGTACATTTTCTAGATGAATCTAAACACAAAACAAAATAATTTTTTTAATTAATTATTTTTGGTTTAAATTAACCAACATTTTTGTAGGTACCAACTTTAAGTAACGAATTTTTTATTGTTCTATTAAACCGGTCAACAAGTCTATTTGCTTGAGGATGATAGGGTGATGGGACTCTATGTGAGGTTCCCATCATACGAAATAGTTCTTCACAGTTCACATAGCTGATTACAAAATTCTCTACCTTGATCACTTATTTCCACCTTAGGACAACCATGTCGACATATAATTTCATCGTATATAAAACGAGCAACTGTAACAGCTTTTTTATCTGTAAGGGGTCGTGCCTTACACCATTTGCCGAAATAGTCTATCGCTACAGCAACATATCGAAAACCATTTACTTCCGGTAAAGTTATAAGATCGATTCCTATTTGTTTAAAAACCTAAATTTAGAAGAAAAAAATGGTTGTTAACATATTTAATAATTCATTTTAAAATATATAATATGTCATCGAAATCATGAATTTTAAATCTCAAAATGGTCTTTAGAAGTTTCGAATAAATCATTTATCATACTACTGGAACCTTAAAAATATTTTGTATGATGAACTGTATTAGTCTAATTAAATTTTAGATTCTGAAAATATCAGTAATTTTGTATAAATAAAAAGTAATACTAGCCTTTTTAGGTATAGGAACGGAATGCAACTCAGGCACTATTTTCAATGTTGCTGGGTTAACCCGTTGACATATATCACACTCTTTAATAAATTATTTTACGTCTGAAGTAATAGATGGCCAATAGCAACGTTGGTTAAGCATATTAATAGTCGCATCCCTACCACGGTGACTTGACAGCGCAACAGCTTTTATCGACTCTTCAGAACCCTCGTGCATCATTTTCAGAATACTTTATCTTTGTTTTTCGTCGAATATAACACAGACAGAATTTTTTTTATAATATATAACGTCATCGGACAAATAAAATGATTTGGTTTGTCTTCGAAAGTTAGATTTATCATTTTTACTATGGATATAGCTAGGATATCCCTGACATTTCAAGTAAGCCAAAACTGATCTCAAATTAATTGGCTCAGGACATTTGGTTTCTTTAACAATTTTTTCAGGTATTTCGGGAGTCTTCAGTACAGCCGAGGTGTTCATATTTTCGGTTTCCCATGGTTGAAACATCATAAAATACAACAGCTATAATATTATAATCAAACAAATAGTTAATTATAGGAGGACCAAATACGTTTAAATTTAAAACAATGATTCTTTTAACTCTAGTATTATATTACCAGGGGGTATGATTCTCCTAGGATTATCTTACCGGGGGAATAATTTTCCTAGGACTATATTACCGGGGGGTATGACTCTCCTAGGATTATCTTACCTGGGGATATGATTCTCCTAGGACTATATTACCGAGGAAATAATTTTCCTAGGACTATATTACCGGGGGTATGATTCTCCTAGGGTTATCTTACTGGGGGATATGATTCTCCTAGGATTATCTTACCGGGGGAGGGGGGGTATGCTTTTAAGTTCAAATTTTGACAAAAACAGTTAATCTGGAGTTAAAAACTTAAAAAAATTTAAATTTATAGATATAGGTTAGGCTTGATAATGTAATACAAGATGTTTCATACAACCTAAACTTACTAGTGGACAACACTTTTTTTTCAAAAAGTAATAATAATACGGGCAATAGTGCACAAACTACAAAGTATGTCACCAAGTTCCAAGACAAAAATGATTTGGTTCATCATCAGAACGAGCCTCCTCAATATCAAAACGAAAACTATTTTATTAATAATATTATCTTTTTAAAAGGCACTGATTTAGTTATTTAAGCTTTTAGCTACATCTTACCATTCAGTATTAATTAGAAATAATTAAAGTTCAAAAATTGACAAAATATGGAAAAATCACGAAAATTAGCAAATTATTTTGAGTTAAGAATTCGTAAACAATTTTCTTTTTAAATCTAAGATTTTAAAATGTAATACAAGATTAGTTATACAGTTATCTACCTTTATCAAAAAAAAAAAATGTCTATAAGAAAGTCAAATTAAATTTTTATGAGCATTTGAAACTCAAATTTTTACAACATTGGATATTCACTCAATTTCTCATGTATCGATTTTCTTATTTTGATGTAATTCAAAAACGAATAACTGTGGATACATGAAAATTTTACTGAATGTTTATATTAGCATTTCCTATACACCATACAATTTTTAAAAATATTTTGACTCTTTTTGAACTGTTTACGGACATTTACAGTTTTCAATTTCTTTAGTTTTTTTTTCTATAAAGTTTTATCTGTTAGGCCAAAAAGTGTAAAAATGTAATACAATAAGGCTCCTGATTTATTGTTTCAATATCAGTTGAAAAATATTAACAATATACAAGGCTGGGCAAGTTAATGATTTTTTTTAACTCAGTTAAGTTAAGTTAAATATTTTTTGTTCAATTAAATTAGAAGTTAAGTTAATATAAATTTGTAATACATCAATTAAGTTTAAAGTTAAGTAAACAAATTGTGTTAACTTAACTTCAATTAAGAGGTTAAGATAATAAAAAAAAAAATTATTACGAAAATATCTTCTTTTTTTTCAACAATATTTTCTAATATTCTACAAATTTTAAATCGACGAACCGTTATAGACTAAAATATATTCTAGATAAAAACGAAAATTCAAAATTAACTTAATTGGTAATATTAAAAAAGTAGAAGTTGATTTTAAGTTAACGCAGTTATAAATGATTTAAGTTAAGTTAAGTTAATTAAAACAACGAACTAGTAAGTTAAGTTAATAAGTTAAAATTAACTTAACTTTTAACTTAACTTTTAACTTATTAACTCGTTAATGCCCAGCCTTGACAATATATAATATGCACAATTATTTTTATAAGCATTTAAAGATCGAATTTTGACAAAATGTATCAAATTTAAAATTGAATAATTATATTGTAGTTAAAAATGTATAAGATGTTCAACTTTTATATATAAGGATTGAAAATTTAAAACAAGATTCCACGTGTATAGTTTATTCTGTTACCAAAAAATCTAAAAAATTCATAAGCACAGTTTATTTTTATAGTCATTTTAAGTTCAATTTTGGACAAAATTACAAAAAAAAACCTAGAATAACTATTTTAGTTATTTTGTTGTGATTGTGTAATTTTATTCGTGGATACTTGATACTTATAAAGTACACTATTACAATAATTATGTCTATGCTAGTATCATTGTTTGTTGTTGATGTATAATGCGTTATAAGTACCTAATGGATATTGTGATATGATTAATTTGGAATTTATTATAGGTACCTATTATAGCTCAATTTTTTTTAATACCATAGATAAGTATATAATATGTCTTATATCTGGGCTGACTTACCGTATCCGCTCAGAATCGTTTTTCTTATAGGTACAATGATATCATATCATTGAATTCAAATTTAATACCATCCATTATACAGTGACCCAATTGTAACCTACTGTACAGCAGAGCACCTTTTTTTTAGTTTTATAAAATATATGTATTCAAGTTTAGATTAGCGTAGAGTAAAATATACAGTGTGGGTCGGGCTTATGATTGGGCCCCCGGCACAGTAATTTTCAATGGGCCCTTTACCAAAGAAAAAAGGTTTTTTTAATTTATAATTTTTATAACATATTAAGGTACTTAATTGCATTTTCCGTGTACATAGGTAAGTACATTTAATATTAAATTAATACTATTTATGAATAAATAATCAAATTAAATATTTTTTTATTTTTTTTTTTTGAAAATAATTGCCTTTATTTGAAAAATTACGATCTATACAGTATGTACAATAACTAATAAGTAATATTTTAAATTAAATATTATATAATATAATTTAAAATAATACTTTTTAATAGTAAATATAATATAATATAATATTATTTAAGATAATAATCTCTTCAATTCTTGACTAGAATATGCTAATTTATAAATTATTTCATTTATTCGAATAAATTTGATTAAATCTTCTTCTACAAATAAGGAAATTAGTGGTTCAAGATGTTCTTGACTGATAGACAATCTTAGTTTTGTTTTTAAAATTTTCAATTTTGAAAACGCACGTTCACATGAAACTTGTGACAAGGTTTAAAATTATTCAGAAATGTGGAAATATCAAAATATCAAAATATCCTTGGAGATCTTTATTAAACATCGTTCTTCTCATAAAATAGCAGTCTTTAAGGTTTTTTCGGCGTTTCTTGTTGATAAAATGTTTTGGTTATCAGTCAAAGAGTCTAAGCATTCAATACAAGGTCCCTCGTGTGATTTATACACCAGTTACAACAAACCCAAATTCTACCAGTACAATATATAAACACGATTTCCACCAGTCACATAAATTAAATTTACACCAGCGTGTCGACGCTTAATAATGATATAAAATAAAAACCAAATAAATTACAAAGCATAAACGTTTATTAGTGTTAATGTATACACGATTACGGTTTTATAGCAATATTTATATATGTTTTATATATGTATATAGCAGGACACAAACTCTTGGAGCGAACTCGGGATGATCGTGCACGGTGACTTACTACACAGGCGCCATAAACGTGATAAGTGAGGGGGCAAACTAAACAAACTTTCAAACCGGTGCCCAAACACTCCTCAAAAAACTATTTATACACCTAATGGTGTATGTCGCTGTTAGCACCACAGCAAACCATTCGCCGAGCGAATCTCTTCACTCGGCTCCATAGTGAGCGACGTTTAGGTCTGGCGGCTGTTACTGTAGTTTCCATTTCTGCAGCATCTCCATGGCCGCAAAGTGATACAATTTCCTGTAAACTGGCGGTCTCCAGGTCCAAAGGTTTTGTCAAACCATTTTTCGACTCTGTATCCCCAATTGACGGTGGTGCCACTTTCTGTATTGGACTAAACAGTTGAGGGTCGGATTCGACCGGCTTAACCAGTGGGAAAGTTGTCGAGACGGACAACATCGTGTCGATGTCGATAAGTTCTGCAGCGACGGGTGTCATTACTGCACTGTTAGTTGTTTCCGCATACAATGAATCCAGCGAAACGGTAATTTCCGTGGACGGCATAGCATCATGTGCATCAACTTCGGCATTTGTTAGGAATGCCATATCGGGCATCGATTTGCATAGTCTTTGAGCCTTTGAAATCTTGACACTACTAACGTCGACCGCTATCTGATGATTTTCACGTAGATCACTGAAAACTTGCATCATCAAAGCTGTTGAGGACTGCAAATCGATCTGAACGTCTTCGCTAGCGGAAATTGGCATGTTGGGTAACGATTTATATCGTCGATGCAGTTTTAAACTAGTGAGATCATTGTCTTGAAACCTTTTAGGGCGATTTTGCCGGAGATCGTCAAACACCTGTTTCATTATTTCAACAGCGGACTGTATTTGGGCTTCGGACGAATTATTCACTTCTGTTATATAAGACATAATGATAATCTGATATAGAACAAGGTCAATATATAAGACAATTTTACACTGCGTTATAATCAATCAGAGAATGATGTAAAAATATATTTACTGATTTAATAAGAACTAAACAGTTATACGCTGCCCATAGTTACAATATTTGTAATGTTTTTTTAAAACCAGTCAGTGGGGCCCATTATTTTTTTTGAAAGAATAAATAAAAAAAAAATAGAGTGTGTTTGTAGTACCTTCGTGCAGGGGAAGTAAAACTTTTTCGCAGTTGATCGTATGAGTTGTGATGTGTAATAAAATATTAAATATCTAGCATATTTGTACGTATTCGGCATCTGTATACCATTTTGTACATCTATAATATTATGTAAGTATTGTATATTAATTGTATTAAATTATGTATCGCTGTACACTGTTTGAATGTATAGACATTACATAATATGTGGTTTTACACATTATAATAATTTACATGATAATAATATAAATACTAATTTAATAATAATTATTTCAATATTTAAAAAGCTTATTCGTCGTAATGAGTAAAATTATAATTACACAGTAAACTCAATTTGTGAATAAATAATATTATGTGTGTTTATGGCTGTGTACATATTTATTTAAATTAGCAGGGTAATATAACTATAGACTCACTCCGGTGACTAAGTCCGAAAATACAAAATATTCTATTAAATTGTAATTTATAATTATATAATGTTTTCAAGAAGTAATAAGTATACATTACAAGGTATGATACAAACTAGTACCTAGCTAGTAGCTACAGTACCTACTGTTGGGTTCACTAATAAGACGTTTGAGAATTATTCTCTTATCTTTGAAGTAAAATGTTGTTTTTAAATTCGTAATTAATAGATTATAATATGGTACTTATACTATTAAGTAGGTAGTATGTAAAGTACGCATTTTTACAAAAAGTTTGAAAAAAAAAATTATAAAATGTTATGATAAAGAAGCACTGCAGCTTTTGCAACATGTTATAGTAATTATCGTTATGTTTTTTTTTATATCAGTTTTGTACCAATGAAAGATTTGTTATAGTCACAATAAATAGTTACAACATAGTTTACAGTTTTAGTATACATGCAAAGGTTAGGTTACAAAGGGTAGACTAAACTAAATTTAGTTAGTATATATAACCAAGACATCTGGTCATGTAGATTATTGATCTAAATTTGTAATTAGAAAATATACGGACCGTTGGCTGGTATTAATACATACTCAAATTACTTTACTAAACTGTACAGTTTAATATCTTTCTTAAATAATTAAGTTTTTTGTAATGGTATCTTCATCAGTGCCCTGCAGTGCATCGTAAGGGTGCTCGGGTATGTCGAATTTCTTGTGTTGTTATTTATTATATTATGTAAACGAGTAATAACAACATTAATAAAGACTAAATAATTTTCATCACACATAGTCTTTATAGTGATAGCCTTTTGATGTAAAGTGCGCACAACCGAAAATCATGATCAGACTAATTTTAAGGCATTTAAAATAATATGTCAATACGTCAATACCAAGGCTGGGCATTAACGAGTTAATAAGTTAAAGTTAAGTTAAAAAGTTAAGTTACTCTTAACCAAGTTAATTAACGATTTACTTTTTTTTTTAGAAGTAACTTCTAACTTAACGATTTACATTTTTCCCCATGTTATTCAGTAACTTAACGAGTTAATTAATTTTATTGGCACGTTAAGTTAATTTTTTCCCAAACCACATATTATTTAAAATTAATTCAATTTTGTAAAATTAATTACATAAAAAAAACCCGAAATATTAAATATATTTTATTAAATAATAATTTATAATAATAATAGTAAGTTTTTACATTGCATATTCACAGAAAATATTTTATAACTATATTTTTAGAGGGAAATATCATAGAGATGACTCTAACCGCGTCAAAGAAAAATATAACAATTTACTCAGTACCTATCCCATACACGACATATCACCTAACCTATACCTAATCATTATTAATATCATTACTTAATTATATTTTTATTCATTCATAGAATTACGGTGATAACTTGGCCCGTCGATGTAAATAATACCCGTAGTATTTACTATTTACCTAATTAAAGTATAATACACAAAATTAATATAAGTACCTACAGTAACTAATTTTATTACAAACATTTATTCAAATTTTGTAAGACATTTTTTGATTTATTGAATTATTATGTTATTTGTTAGCTTTAAAAAAGGTAGGTAGGTATAATTGTTAATTTTATTTTAAAAAAAAAGTAACTTATTTTTAACTAAGTTAAGTTACTTTTATTTTCTAATTAACTTGTAACTTTTACAAGTTAAAAAAAAATGAAGTTAACTTTTAACTTTAAACTTAACTTACATTTTTCTATATTAACTTAACTTAACGAGTTAAAAAAAATAGTTAACTTGCCCAGCCTTGGTCAATACTCAATATGACTGGAATCGAAAATTATATGAAGGCTGTTGTACATGTAATTTCAGCACACAACTTTGTATAAATCTCTTGCACAACTCAACTATGTATTATGTATGCGCATTACGCACTAAATACTAATGTTCTATAATATACCATTCCATCCATTTAGAACCTATTCGAGAACATGTTATAACTTATACCCTTTCATCTAATTTACTCAAATCGCCGATTATAATATATGTATAGACCGTTGAAACTTCGTATGAATTAATCTCGTGTTCGCGTTGTTCAAATCGTTTACTGCTTCGTACTCGTGGCTTCCGTGAGCCTTCCTACAACTTACAAGAACAGTATACACTACACCCCAACTACATAACTCTGGGCATAATTCTGGTTTAGCAACATATCGATTTTTCAAATTTTTTTTAAATGTGTATTTTAGTGTGCTTTATAAGAATGTAAAAAAAAAGACTGGAAAAACTTCGTTTTGAAATTATAGCCATCTAAAGTTTGCGATGTAGGCAACACTACTTTAATGATGCGCTGAGGAACTCGTGTTTGGAATATTTTCTACATTTTTGTCCGAGCGTTATTTTTTAAATTTAATTCTTAGTATTTTTTTTTAAAAAAATACGCGTAACGAAAAAAAAATGTTTTTTTGGAAGTTTTTCATCAATAACTTCAAAAATTAGTTTTTCTTGGCTTCTTTTTATTACATTCTTACAAATCACTCTAAAACACACATTTTGAAAAAGTTACAATTTTGCTAAGTAATTAGTAATGTAATTTAATTACCAAAAATAAGTAACTTCCCCAACACTGAATTTATACTATTAAATATTTAGTACAGTACAGGTATTATACATATACCTGCTCAGCGTACTAACATTTAAATAAATTGAATTGTGTAAAAAATATCTTGTACATATGTTATTGCCCACAACTATATGTTTAATCATTTATGATTAAAGTATGTATTACCGTATTATTTAATTATTATTAAAGTTGGTATTATTTAAAGAGTATACAACGAAAATGGATTATTATTTATTACAGAGTAGGTAGTAACGCAGTACACCAATTCAATAGTCATAAAAGTTAAAACATTTTAAAAACAATTAATTTATAATTATTTATTTTGGAAATGTTGAAATACCATGTAATATTACAAAATTTCAATAATAATAAAAAAAACCTTGTATAGATAGTGTTAGTTTACCTAGTCTTGAATAAACTCCAGTCTCCAATATACATTATAGCCTATAGGTACCTATAATATATTATGTATTAAGTGCTAATGTTTATATTATGTCATATTATTGTTTTCAATATCTGACCATCAATATCATAATATTATATTCTTTATGCCAATAAAATATTATAATATGGGAATTTGTCATTGTACAGTCACTACAATCGGTAGTACCTACTTATTGAATAAAAAAAAAGAAACTTAGCTATAAAATAAATTCCCAAAAAAACTATTGTTATATTATGACACAGCACACGAGATAACGCGAACAAAATAAATAAAAGGTATTAGAAGTTCACTGTAATTTAAAATATTATAATGTACATTTCTACGCAAAATAATTTCTTGCCAAGTAAATACATTTGAGCTTAAAATATCTATAAAAAAACTGTGTATTTGAATTTAAGATTTTTTGATTCGTGATTTTTTTGGTAACCATTTAGAGTTTATATGTTGACAAAATTTGTCAAAATTTGTAGTTAAAAATTTAATAGATAGGTTCCTCGTATATAGTTTATACTGTAAACAAAATGTAGAATAATAGGGTAAGTATGCAAATTCAATGTATTTTTTTTTCAAACTGGAACTAACCCATACCTATAATTGCTTGATAATACCTGAAATATCCTAGGTGGCCCACCGTCTCCGCTCAGAATAGTTATTCAAATTTAACACATTCATTGCAATGACCCACTATTTAACTCGACACCTACTGTAAGTAAGTACAGCTTACCACTTTTCCATCTTTTTAAATTCAGGTATTTAATTAAATAGGTACAATATTTTTTATAGATTATTGAAAGTATAATGTGAATTGTGATACATGGTAATATAAATTATAGTACATGGTTAACCTAGTAATTGACTATAGTTTTAATAGAAAATAGGTACTTACCGGTCAGGTTAAAAATAATATTTTAAAGAAAACACTATGTACGGAGGAATAAAACAGACGTCCGTTATAGTTTCACTGTCGAGTGTCGAACTACGAATAGTAATGTAACACATTACAATAAAAAAAACAGTGAGACATCTTATCAAAATATGTTAATATTCATAAAAAAAATGAAGCTATTGGGTTTTTCCATCATCTATCGTGGACAATCATTCATGTGCGTGCTTTGATATTATAGTCCCTCGACCAACTGTATCGCTCCCTGATTTAAAAAAAAAAACAATTGTGGCAGACAATTTATTCTATAATCTGTACAATCATAAGCAGACAGTATTGATCAGATATTATAAAAACAATAATCATAACTACATAATAACTTGAAACGAAGTATTCAAATTGTTTATACACTGTGATTTTTAAATGTACACGTTCTGCCATTAAATACTTATATGTGGGTACTATCGAATTTTATACACAATGACCTGCTGAATTAAAAAAATACTAATATCACTGGTATACAAAATTAAACTATTTTAATCATGAGAGTTAAATATGAACTTTTCTAAACCAATTTTTGGTGCTGGTTTCGATTTTAATTTATATGTTTTTTACCATATGTTCATTAGGTAGTTATACAGTATAATTACTTATAGTTACTTAATTTTTTGTAGATAAATAATTGTTTTGAAATAAAATTACAAAAGTAAATGTTAATTATTTTTTTTCAATTATTAGAGGTTAAAATTACAAGAATATGTTATTTTATAAATTATTACGAAAAAGTATTTACAATAAAACAATTAGATTAAAAAGTAGATTATTTACAGATTTAAAAATGTTGTGACAATGATTTTATATTATACTTTTTATCATGATATAATATATTCTAGCACTAGTCAACATAATTTCAAAGACAAAGAATTGGGTACCTACTTAGGTACTCAAATTATTTAATCTACTCTGTCTTATGCTCAACGGTATTTATCGTACAAAGCAATGGCCACATTCCCCAGAGACCCCGATGGGCGATGTACTTAGAGGCGAGGTTACACATAGGTAGTATGTCCTGATGAATGTACCTTGTTCATTACTTACCGTACCAACGTTTTCAGGTAAAAATCTAGGTGTGAATGTAAAAAAAGAATTTTCAATGTCATTCGACATCCCAATTTATTATGCACGATTAATAGATTTTGAATTCCACCCTTGTATATAGTTGGATGTAGGAGCATTGTTAAGAGGGCCAGTGGCGGCACCAGATTTTTTTGTCTGGATGGGCCAAGCTAGGGCAACTGATTTAAAGGGAGTGCCAGTGGCGTAACAAAATTCCCCTTACCTATCGGGTTGTATTATTACAGGTTAATACAAAATAAAGGTCACTATCTAGTGTCATACCATCTAATTATTATTATCATACAGGGTGGGTCAGCCGGGGGCCGAGAAGATTTCAGGGTCTCCAAGTTGTCTTACAAGTGCGTAACATAGCAAATTTAAGCTCAGCAGATCATGTTAAGCTCGGTTATAGTTTAAAAACGTGTGTGAATCTATTATGAAACTTGATGGTATCCGTATTTTCATGTGAGTTATGAGCATTGGTAGGTACATCGTACATACAATTAATATATATGTTACGGTCAATGACGAAAATGATGATATTTAAGTTAAAGCCCGGCCAATGACGAAAATGATCTTGTACAATACAAATTTACGTAAGTGACCGGTCATTTACGTAAATGGCGACACATAATGGTTAATGTTGTAAACACGGGTATTATTTTATTATTCACGTCAATTCCCAACTCCTGCTGGACGTTGTTGTAAATTATACATTTAAACATTTATAACATCCAGGTCACTGTCAGTTATCTATCCAGACACGTTTCTACGTTAGTATGTAATGTTATATAACAGATTGGTTATCGTTATCTAACAAATTATCAAAGGTAGGTAATTTATTTTATTGGATTTTTTCCCCATAACGTATATTTTAACTATTTCAGTATCGTTTCAGACATCGCATTCGTTTGACATCGCTTGATTCGCAGTTCACCAGTTCGACATTTCGCTGTTCGCCAGTTCACGTGTTATTGCATTTTAAAATATTTATATAAATAATTATTCTTTATTTACGTAAAATTTTAAATATTAAAATATGGATGTAGATACTATGCGTAGTAAATTCAACGATTTATTTAATAAGTTGATTAGTCAAAAACGGACTGACAATAATTCTTATTTTAGTTTATCGGAGTATAGTGAGCAAATTTCCAAAGTTAAAGAGTCGAAAAAAATATTAAGTACTAAGGGATTGAAAAAATCGGTAAAAGATTACAGGATGGTTCGTAAGTATGAAATATTAATGGTTAATGGAAAAGAACGCTTGATAAAATCAGTACCAGAAAATAATAATACTATGCTTTATTATGTATCAAATGAAGAGCTTTTTGATATTCTTCATACTACTCATTCGTCTATTGGACATGGTGGGAGAAATCGAATGGTTGCGGAAATAAAAAATAAGTATTGTAATGTAACTAAGGAATCAATTATGCTATATTTACAACTTTGTTCACATTGTCAAAAGAAATCTACTAATAGAAAAAGAGGACTGGTTTCCAAACCGATATTACACAATGCTTTTAACTCAAGAGCACAAGTAGATTTAATAGATATGCAGTCCCAACATTTTAACGATTTTCGGTTTATTTTTTGTTATCAAGACCATTTAACCAAATTCGTAATTTTAAGGCCTTTAAAAAGTAAACGTGCAGAGGAGATTGCATATAATTTACTTGACATTTATACGACCTTTGGCGCACCAGCTATTTTGCAGTCAGATAATGGCCGTGAATTCGTAAATTCGACTATAACTGAACTGCACAATATGTGGGAAGACGTCAAAATTGTTCATGGTAAACCGAGGCACAGCCAGAGCCAAGGTTCTGTGGAACGAGCAAATAGAGATGTAGAGGATATGTTGACTACGTGGATGGCAGAAAACAAATTAATTGATTAATTAATAATAAACTATTATCAACTACCTATAGTTATTATAATATTGGTAGTAGTTACAAATAATCCTATATAATATTATTATCTATTTATCTATTATTAAAAACATCAATGTGTATTATTGTGCAAAAAAGTATTAGGGCCCTATAATTGTTCCAGGCTCAACTATGGTTTTTTTTATGGTAGTTATAAAAATACTTTTTTACTTCTTTTAAGGTATTGGAAGATCTCCTTATGAGGCCATGTTTGGCTGTACTGCCAGAACAGGACTATTATCGATTGGTCTACCAAATGATGAAATAAATTCATTAAGAACAGAAGAAGATGTAGAAGAATTGTTAAAGCAAATGCAAGAAACTGGATTACACGATTCAAAACAAAATATTGAAGAAGTTATTTCACCGATTTCAGAACAGCAAGAAAATATGATGGATACAGGTTAATTAATATAATATTTAAAATTTAAAATTTTATTAAAATAACATACCTATAATTTAAACATATTAGATACAAACCTAAGAAAATGTGAAAGATGTTTTATTTTCCTGGAAGCAGACAATGAAAGTACAAATTGCATGAATTGCTAACGTCATGAGCAAATACAGAATGAACGACATAAATCAAGTGAATGCTTAAAGAAACAAGCCAAAAAAATGATGACCATTTCAAATAAGAAATTTACTCCGCTAGAAGTTGGTACCACAGTTAAAGTTTCAATACCCGATGTTGATCGAGCACGAAACCTATTAGCAGTTATTACCCAGGTTGAAGATGATTTATATAAATTAGGTACTTATAAAATTATAATTAAATTATTTAGATATATTCATTTGAATTTATAAATGCTTATATTTAATTAGGTACAGAGAACGGCATTATTAAACATTTGTATACTCGATCGCAGATCGATCCCTGCAAAGAATGTTTCGTTGATTTGGTATCTGTAAATACCGAAAAAGAAATTACATTGAGAGAAGCTGCAGGATTTAGTAGTGTCACTGGATCGCAAGGTTACAAAAGGTGTAATTGCAAACTAAAGTGCAGAACAAACAAATGCATTTGTCGATTAGCGGGAATATTATGTAATTCAAAATGTCACAACAGCATGCCTTGTGAAAATAAATAATTAATAATAAATATAATGTATAATTAATAATAAAAAAAAATTATAATATAAATATTAATAACTGTAGTATTTTTAGTCATTTACGTAATTGACTGACAGTCAATGGTTAATAATGTTAATATTCGGTCATTGAGGTAAATATGATTTATTTTGTTTTGTAATTTACAACAATAATCTATTATCTTGGAAACTGACGTTATTGCCCGGTAGTTTACGAAAATAACCTAGCAACTTGGCTTCTAACTTTAATGACCGGTTAATAACGTAAATGTTCAGTTTTCGTCATTGACCGTAACATATATATAAGCTCATAAAGAAATAGGTGTAATATTATGACTAGGGCACGGATGTTGTAGCACTAAAAAAATAGTAAAATTGATTGCAGTATTGCACTAAAAAATACCAAAAATTGCACTTAAGATATTAAAAATTGCACTAAAAAATAACAACGTTTTGTTATAAATGTTTTAAGTTTACTATTATAAATTATAATCTAAAATTCTAAATAATTCAAAAAAAAATATATACATTACATTATAATCATGCCATTATAAATGTATTATATTATACATCATGGCACTGTACTATAAGTGTTTGTTTTAAATTTTCGAAATCAAACCCTCTTCGATTTGGAGTTAGTAAGTTCTTATATCTCGAAAAACTTCGTTCTACGTCGGTTGATGTAAGCGGAGCGTATTTAAAATAAGCTAAATCGCTTACTGTTAAGTCTTCGGGTAAACCATCGAACGATTTTCTTTGTCCAGTTAGTATATTATTGATTTTAATAATGGTTTTAAGTCCGGTATTCTTTTCAATATAACTATCTTATATTTTTCATGGTTATGTTTATGCTTTGCAGTTTCAATATGGTGTGTAACTGTATACCTCCGTTCAGCACTTACTTTTGTTTCACACAATTTACAATAAAGTACGGATTCATCACACGAAAACACATATTCTCCAAATTCTAACACGTAATTTTTTAATTTTTGGCATATTTAACACTGTAACAACACGATCGTTCAAAATTCACGGAGTGACTGAAGAACAGATTATACAGTCAGTCACATTTCACAAATTATTTTTGTATTGTATTGAATACCTATCGACTTGATTTTATCTTTATTTCGATAAGATACCACTATTATACTGTGTAGTGTATACTATACTACTAATTGGGATTTATGGCTGCAGATATTATGGTATAATCTTATCCATACGACCGTTAAGTGTAAAAATGTAAAATATTGCTAAAATAGTTGTATAAATGAGTAAATTCGACAAAATTGCAATAAAATTGAAAAAATCCCAAAAATTGCAAAAAATTGCACTTAAAACTTTTAGATTTGAATTCGTACTTACATGAAACGTATTTAAAACTTACTTAGCAATTAATTGAAAAAGTAGAAAAAAAGTTGCAAATGCAACATCATCCGTGCCCTAATTATGACGTATAATTATGTAACAATCTAAATTTGTGATTGATTTTTAATTTTTATATAATATTATATTGGTACCTAACTAATTAAATATATAACATATTAATTATATATTTTATACCTATAGGCTATAACCATAAGTTATTGAACAAATAACTACCTAATAAATAAAAAGGTAAACGTTAAGAGTATATTAGTTATAATATGGACTAAACTCTTAAGTATAATTTTGTTTTTAAAAAACTTTTTTGAATACCTATATTACAGGGTGACAGAGTGTATCTTATGTAGTTATGTCATTGCACGAGGGGTTTTTATCGATTATGGAACGATAATATGGAATTTCGATAAAACCAAAAAAAACGTGTTTCTTTATTTTTAACAGGAAATTTTTTTATAACAATTTCAACATTTTTAAACACTCAGCTGTACCAATAGCAAAATCAACTTTATTTTTTCAAATGGTAACCACTATATATTCTGGTAAAGCTTATTTTTCTGGAAATGTTGATAGTCAAATCATCAATTTTGTTTCTCTAGCTTATTAGTTATTACTACGGTCCTCTAAAGTTTTGTACAATATGCATTAATATACTTTTAATTGAAATAATTGGTATAGGTTTAATTTACAAGAGCTAAATATTTTTTTACAAACATAGTTCATTATTTTTATTTTAACATTATGTTGGATCATAAAAATCAGTATTATTATTTGAATTTATTATAATAACCGTTATTAATTACTTTACATTTTTTTCATCAAAGTTACTTTTCCTACAATATCATAAACTTGGATTTTTTTATTATCTGGCTAAGGTAATAATGATAAATTTATTCAAACCTACCTTTATGGTTTAAATTTCAAGTTTATACCACTACAAAAAGAGCACCACAAAACATTGCACTTTTTTCATTACACAATTTTTTTAACCCAAATACACAGGTACCTAAGACATATTATAATGTCAACAACCGAATACCATTTACCAATTTACCATTATTACCCAAATTATTTGACTTACTATAATCAACGAAATAAATTATTTAATAAGATAATTAATAGGTTATAGCCTATAGGATAAATGTTAATACTTTTTCACAAAAAATAGATAGGTTATCAACACTTATTTACGACTCACTCGCTTTAGTTTTTAAAACTCGATTTAGGTACACTACACATAAATTACCTAATATGATTAAAAAATGCAATACAACTGCTATAATAAACTAACTATGGATATATTTTAAAAATTAGGAAGGTGTGTCGGAAATTTGATTGGCGGCAATTATCCGAATCCGGTATAAAATCGTGCATAGTGACAAATAAAATTATTAATCTATATATATAAAAATAAGTGTACATTTTGAATAAATCTTATAGCTCAAGATCCACCGAACCGATTTCGATAAAAATTTCAGGGCACATTAAGATTTATATGTAGATGGTTTCTGTGAAGTTTGTACGCTGTGCAATAAATATTTCCGGAGTTATGGCCTCATAAGTGCACACCTGGCGACATGACCAAAAACAACAACAAAATGTCAAAAAAACGTCTGTTGACATGACAACAACAATTCTATTTTCTAGATAAATATTAATTGGTTTGAGATTAAACGAGATTGATTTTTATTCAATTTCAATTGTATGGATATGTAGATGGTTTCTGTGAAGTTTGTACAATGTACGATGAGTGGTTGTGGTCTCTTAAGTGCACAACTTTTGACATGGCCAAAAAAAAAATAAAAATAATGATGTATTATATTTTGGTTGCTATTGGTTAATCGGGCATGTTTGTTGATTTGTATTATTATTTTTCGTCAATATATACATATATAATATATAATTGAATGTTTATGTGTAGATTAGACCTTTGGGTAGAAGATTGGCTAATTTAAAAAATTAAGTTTTTCTTATTCATCATTATTACGGTTATGTTATTTTATATAATCGATTATATTAATCCACCATAGATAGAATACGACAAACTTGGTATAACTTTAATACTTTAGAGTTAAATCATACACTTACGTACACACAGCACGGGGTCCGCGATCTACCGCAGGTAGATTGCCTACCTGATAATGGACTGCAGTGAAACAGAATTTTTATTCCGGGCAACGGAAAAGTTAAGATTAATTTTGAAACCATACACTAAATATTAAATAACAAATTGAACAAAGTTTGAGTAACATATAGACTAGAGTTGGTACACTTAATGGGCAACGAAGTGCACGGGTTCATCCACCATAGATAGAATACGACAAACTTGGTATAACTTTAATACTTTAGAGTTAAATCATACACTTACGTACACACAGCACGGGGTCCGCGATCTACCGCAGGTAGATTGCCTACCTGATAATGTACTGCAGTGAAACAGAATTTTTATTCCGGGCAACGGAAAAGTTAAGATTAATTTTGAAACCATACACTAAATATTAAATAACAAATTGAACAAAGTTTGAGTCACATAGACTAGAGTTGGTACACTTAATGGGCAACGAAGTGCACGGGTTCAGCTAGTATTTACTAAAATCATCATCCAATAATTAATATAAGAAGTAATGGAATAATCTTACCTAAACATTTGATATTGGTTTTTCTTGCCGTTTATTTACTCCCAGTGATTATTACTCCCCAGATGAAGAGAAATATAGAGGGTGTAATAACCGACGGTTAGCTTAGGAAATAATTATTCCCGGCGATTATTACTTCATTACTCCCCTAGTTAAAAACACCAGGTCGGAGTTAATTTTACCGGTCATGGCATAACGTGGGACGAGGGAACGTGTCGCATACGGTCGGTGGAAAAGGCCAGTCATTCAATCTTTCATAGGACCAATACCACATCGTCCGCCGTAAAACTCATCGCCCTAGCGGCACCATTGAATTATTTGGTTGTATTATAATTAGACAGCGGATTCAGTGGCGCAGGAACTATTTTTCATGAGGGAGGGGGGAGGGGGCAAAACATAAAACACCTCTAACAACTATTATATATTAATTTGTGATTTATGACAGCAACAACCTTTATTAATATTTTATTCTTTTAATGTTGATAATTTATAGGATCATAATATAAGAATAATATAATTGTATTGATAAAATTATAGGATAATATAAATATAATTACATTGTATTTATACATTTATATATTGAAATAAAACATACTTACTTTAAAAATAATATATAAATTAAAATTAAAATTATTCAATATGTTTATTATGTATTATGTATTATGTTATAATAATAAATAATAAATCGATAGTAATATTATTACGCATTATACATGAAAATGACACCAATTTTGAATACGTAAACATAAAAATAAAACTTAATTAACGATTGTATACCCTTTAATTTTAATATATAGTAGGGGATGGGCTAAAGTATACTTTTGCCCCTCCCCTTGGATTATATCTGAGGGGTCAATTGACCCCTCGGCCCCCCTTTTCCGACGCAACGATGCAGTGGAAAAACTCTATTATATGCAGCATAAAATACTGAAATATGCATAGACTAGGTATGATAAAATATGCACTAAAAATGAAATTAAAAACAAAAAAATCAGAAATTTGTATGATAACGAAATTTATTAATACAAAATAACTATTAATTATTATATAACATTTATTTAGAATTATAGTACCTACTCGTAGCAGTATATTACTAGATGTTGCTTCAAGTGGTCCATTGTAAAACTATGGCACTTGTCATCCAAAATAAGTTTGAAAGCAAAAAACGACAGTTCAACATCACAGGACGGTTTTAAACTTAGAAGCCATGAAACTCGTTATTGTATTGGGCAGTACAGTACTTGTGCCATTAGGTAATGTAAGCGTCGATCATTCTTAGGGGCTGCATCCGAATTGCGTCCCGAATTCAAAAATGCTATACTAGTTGGGTCCGTGATTTTTGCAGGTACTACACTAGTTGGGTCCGGGATTTATGCAGGTACTACACTAGTTGGGTCCGGAATTTTCACACGTACAACAATAGTTGAGGTCTTAATTTTTTTTTTTTTGAGTACTACATAAGTTTATTTTCCTTCCCTTTTTAACAGACTTATGACTGTTTATTTAGACCAAAGTTATGGTTAAAAATGTTTTTTACAATTTATTTTTTTAGTTTATTTGCCATTAAAAATATAAATTATTAGAATTTTATTTGAATAATAAATGGCATTAACATGCAGGTACTAAACAAAGAAAAACATTAAAATTGTTATAAATCAAATATAAAAAATACATAGGTATTGTATAATATAAATAAAATATTGTTTAAAGAAATCACACGTGTGTTCTTAAAATTTTTTAAGACATTAATTTTGCAAAATCAAATCGATTTATTATTCCTGCATTTTTTTGATTCATTTTGTTTTTTATAAATTTTGATAAATTGATCGTTGGAATATTTAAAAAAATGACTTACATGTTCTCTGAGTGCATCTCCATCGTTCAATATCATTTTTCGTTTGGATTGTATATTTACTTAAAATAATCTCAGACCCAACTAGTGTGGTACCCAAAAATATCCTGGACCCAACTAGTGTAGTACCTAAAAAAATCCAGGACCCAACTAGTGTAGTACCTGTGATTTATCCCTAGTACTCGGGACCCAACTCGGATTCGCCGTTCTTAGGGAATCATAGCCAGGATATTTGTTCATTAATCGAGTGGTAATCTTTGTTCTGATTTTTTTCTGAAAATACATCTTTTGATTTTAAAATATTTATTGATGTGAGTATTCTTATAATATAACCTACCTATTATTCATTTTTCATAGTTAAAGTAATTTTATTTGTTATCAAATATATTTATTTATAAAAGGTATTAATTAATAATTAGTAATTAATATTTTTAATACGCTATGTACCTACATACCTACTAGTACCTAGTACCTACTACCTACATGGCTATATAACAATAATAATGACCTATTAGTATCATTGAAACAATAAGTTTTAAATTTAAACTCTAATACTATTTTGAATTTTTTACCCGAAAGTTTTTTATCCGAAAATAATATAGCACTTGATAAGCCATAGATAATAGAAGAATGGATATCGATGGCTGGCAGTTGTCGGAAAAATGATAAGAGTGGTTGTCCGTGGTATACCGGCTGTTACCTTGTGACCAACTTGAGGTGGTGTTGCATAGCAAGTCGAGGCATATTTTCGATTCGAGTGGGGCATGGCATGGCTGTACTATGTTTTTTAAAATTGGTGTCAGTGTTATATGCTGGTTATGTTATGGTATATACTTCCTTATCATTTTTCGGACAACTACCCCCGACCCAATGGATAGGCCATGTTAAATCATATAACGCATGGGTTATTATTTTTTTTTTTTTTGATTACATAGGTATGACCGTATGCTTAATACATTAAATTATTTCATTATAACTGTAATTTGTAAAGAATATTTAACACAAATTAATATTAACTATTACAGTATTACACTGTTACAGTATTGTTATACAAATTTTTAAAATGGGTTAATTATAATAAACTAGCTGATCCCGTGCACTTCGTTTCCCGTTAAATGTACCAACTCTATATGACTCAAACATTGTTCAATGTGTTATTTAATATTCGGTGTATGATGTTCTAGATTTATCTTAACTTTTCTGTTGCCCGGAATAAAAATTCTGAATTGCAGCAGTACATTATCAGATAGGTAATTTACCTGCGGTAGATCGCGGACCCCGTGCTGTTTGTACGTAAGTGTATGATTAAACTCAAAAAGTACCAAAGTTATACTAAGTTTGACGTTTTTACTTAATCGCACCTACCTATAAATCCTAACCTAACCTAACCGTACTAAAATCCGATGAATGAAAAAAACCAAATTTAACCCTTTTTAAATTAGCGTATCTTCTTCCCATAGGTCTAATCTACACACCATCATTCATTTATACATAAGAAATATTTACAAAAAATAATAATGCAAATCAACAAACATGCCCGATTTACCAATAGCAACCAATATAATATAATACACCATAGAGTAAATAAAGACAACGGTATCGAGTTCAAATCCCAGACATCAATAAATAGTTTTTGCAGTTTTTCCAAGTATTCGGTTGACTTTTTAAAAATTTTCTTTCGTAAAAACCTTCACCTGGCAATTACGAACACCTTAAAAAAAATTTGAGCAAAATCGGTCCAGCCGTTATCAACTGATGCAATTTCGAATTTTTTGTCTTCAGTTTTATATAATATATAGATAAATAAATAAATAAATACAAACATAATATATTATTCATCAATGTAACTTTTAACTTTAAATGTAACTTAGTAACATAACTATAACGTTTATCCATTTACACAACATTGATATATTATCTAATATCTTGTAACTAGTTATACATTTTTAGAGTTAGGTACTTGTAACTTGTAATCAGTTACAATAAATTGAGTAACTTGTCCAACCCTGCTTACCAGCAGTGCCGTGTATCATAAAAAAATTGGTGTTGCTCAAATAATTTTAGGTGACCAACCCCTCATAGCACTGTTATACTGACCTATAAAATCACCTATTTTTTCATATATCAATAAAAAAAACTCTCCCACTAAAATCGAAAAAAAAACCATATTAATTAAATTATTTTGAAAATTGTATTAATTTAATGGCTCAATATCGTATTAAAAATCAATGTTGTAATATATATGTAGTATGTAACCAATCAACATCATTCATAGTCCCAACACACAGTTTGTTCCAATATAATATAGCAAACATCCTTGTGTTATAGTTGTGAACCTATATCTTATACTTGTATTATTTAAAATAAAATAAAAAAATAATAATATAAACATGTTAAACAATTAGTAACTCTATCACCATTTACCATTAATATAAAATTTAACAGTAAGTACTGTATTTATAGCCGATTAAGAATAAGTATTTTAATATTATAATAAGTTAATTTTGGTAGCTTAAAAATAAAAAATTTGGTATAGTAACTAAAAGCAATGCTTAAAGTACTTAAAGTAGGTTTCGGCCATCCTTAGTTTATGTATTACTATTTCTTTTCTTAGATACCTAGTGATATGAAGAACCTAAACCTGAACCGTGGTTATACTAGTTAATAATTCGTTATCATCATTTAAAATCTATGATTATTTGATAAAGAAAATTTAGGATGTTTTTTTGGTTTTTTTATGGTTTTTGAAAGCTATCTACTTAAAAACTGGAAAATTTGTTACACCGACCATTTCAATGGAATCTCCATAAAATTCTCCATCGACAAACTTTAGATTTCAGTGATTTCACCATTTCTCGTTCTCCTATGTGGGATTAATCTCACCCACAAACAGACGACCACAATAGTTCTGAATAGAGTACATACCTAATATTATAATATACATCTGTCATTTACTAATTTAGTATGCGTTTATACTTATTGTCCAGCGTTAGTAAATTTCAAGACATGTCATATAATAGTATTATAACAAAATATATTTAGTCATAATCATTTTCGAGACGTATACATCATAATAAGCTTTGATGATTGAGATTTAAAGTTCATCAATGATACAAACAATTGTTCATGTTTAACACTCTTATATAGAATTACTATCGATGTGATTATATGAATAGGTAACTACTTTTAGGAAAACTGCCTACATAGAAAGTTGTATGTTGCTGGCGTAATTACCAAATGCTTACTACCTAACGTATAAATATTAATAGTTTTTAAAGTTCAATAAATCTATAAGTTCTAGATAACGTTCCCATAAGATAATATTATACTTATAAGTTCCAGACGTTTCGGTTTAGGCGCTTCTATAACGTACACCCGAAGTCGGGGGCTCTTGAACCCCCCCCCCCTGGTTTATTTTGGAAAACGTTTAGTTTTTATACAACATTTCTGAAACTCGTGATTTAGATAATTTAGAGGTCAGTGTTCAAATTCGGGGTCTTGTTCCGAGACCGTAGGAGCCGTTTTTCCTCTGTTTTTGGGGCTTCAAAAATTTTAAATTTTCGTTTTTCGGGGTTTTTGGCACGGACACTTAGATTTTGGGCGTTTTTATTGTCGGATTATGTTATAGAGGACTTTGCGCCGTATCGATGGATAAAAATATCGAGGTCATCCGACCTTTGGTTCGGAACTTATGATTTTTCGTGTAGTTTTCTGTACTTGGAAAATTACGTAGTAACGAGTATTTTGGATTTTTGGTTTTCGTTTGATCACTACGAAACTCAAGATTCTGATGTTTTGACGTACGAAGATTCAAAAAGAGTCTATGGTCGAAGTACGTACGACCATTATTTCCCCCATAATCGGAGAAACAAAAAGTTGACAAACGCATTGGGACGAGATTATTCGTATAACTTGACGTCTCCGTATGGTGTACGTCTGTTTAACGTTTTAAGTAATAATTATTTTGAACTTTTTTTTCGCATTTATTTTAGTAGGCGTGTGGCTCATTATTTATTAATGTAAATCGATAGGTATATAAGAATAAAATATTAAAACCTATAAAATAATAGGTCAATTTACTTTAATATACCTATTATATATTTGGGCTAACAACACTAAAATTGGAGCGGCTGGAAATACATTTTTAAGTACTTGCTCCTTCAATATTGGTTGTATCGTCTTGAGATCTTCGAGGTCCGATGCAGTAACACCTCTAGATCATATTTCTGTTCTCAAAAAAAGCCGCGTATCGACCTTAATGTTGAAAAATTGACAAAAGATGATTTCCCGCCTAATTTTTTTTTGAATAATTAAAATCTTGAACACGTAATTTACCTCCTTAATAATTGAGTTAAAAAACTGTTACCAGCCGGCAAATGATCTAGGTACCCTAGAAAGCTTCTACTTCGATCATTGAAGGTTTTATACAGTGGCGTGGTGAACGACGTTTACCTAATGCAATTGCTTAGCCCTGATAATACCCTTACACATAAGCAAGGCTTATGTTTACTGCATAAAAGACTGCTTCAAAAGTCATCAGAGTTAATTTATATTTTTAATTATACTATTACTATTTTATGTATAATTAATTATTATTATTTATAATAAATGTTTGATGACTTCCTATAGCAAAAATTCAAAATTAGCATGTAGACAATTATACTTAGTTTGTGGGGGGGTGGAAGTGGGGGGTCATTACAAAATTAATTTGCTTAGGGTTTTAAAGATGCTCGCCACGCCACTGGACTTTTATACAGTACTTTTATTGAAGGATTTAGGTTTTCGATATAATACGAATTTGGAAAACCTATCTAAAAACCAAGTTTGACATGATTACTAATAGATAAATAATATAAAATTAATATGGATATGCTATAAAAATTACAAAAATAAAAACCTAGTCTTCATTTCACATCAAGCATAATATTAAATCAACTAAATGTTGAACCCAAAGCAAAATAATCAAACATAGTTTATAGGCTAGGGCACCATAGGTACATCCCAGATTGTCAGGACACACCAGAGGAAGTGTCTCAATGAAAAGACTCTATGATTACAAATTTTCTTTGTTCAGGGTTAATACTAATTTAAAAAAACAAAAATCAGAATATTGAGTATTTTTTTTCAATTAAGTATACGTCTGTGGTCTGTTTAACGTCTTAAGTAATAATTATTTTGAACTATTTTTCACATTTATTTTAGTAGGTGTATAGCTCATTATTTACTAATGTAAATCGATATGTATATAAGGAATGCCGGAAAAAAAGTCCCCGTTAATAAAATCATACGAAAAACATGATTGTACATTTGTACGTAATTATTAATTTTATTTGTAAAATAAACGCACTATATTTGACAACAATGTATTACATGGTATAGGTATTATGAGTAAGTTTCAAAAACGAGTACCTAGTTGATATAATATATTATATATATTTATATAAAATTTATATAAAATTTCTTTAAACGGTTATATACTTGTATGTATACCAAACACAAAGATTGTAAACAATTTATTCGGTGGAAATGCGTAAAAAGTAGTTCTTTTAAGTGTCCAGCTGTATTAAAAGTTCTAAGTATTCATCACGAGCATAACCATGCGGCCGACCAAAATAATATCGAAGCCGTAAAATCTAAAGCTGAAATAAAAGAAATTGCCAAGTTTTCTGGTTCTACGCCTGGTCAAATTTTCAACGAAGTAATTAACAAAATACCAAAACAAGCCTTAATGAAAATTCCTACAGAAGAATCAATAAAACGAACTATCCAAATGCAAAGAAGTGGAAATAACCCTGTCGAGCCAACAGATATTAACGATTTAATTATTGAAGGTATAAATTTAATATTTATAAAAATAAAATTCCATAATAATGTATTTACATTTTCATACATAAATTTTAGGAGAATGGTCTTTATGGAATAGTCAAAGTTTTCTTTTATATGATAATAAATCTGAAAACACTAATGAGAGGATTATAATGTTTGGTACTGACAACATGATACATTTATTGAGTCAATCTAAAGAGTGGTATATGGAAGAATCGTTGATATCTTCTTGACAAATATAGGGCATAATATAAGAATAAAATCTGATTAAATTTGTAATAAGTGTATTTTTTTTCTTTAACTTGTAAAAATAAGACTATACATATACCTGTAACACATAATTTTGTAAAATTTTTTGTAACTTGTAACATGTAAAATATACCTATATACCTACCTGTAACATATAATTATTAAATGTTGCAATAAATGTAATAATTACGTACAATCATGTTTTTTCGTATGATTTTATTAACGGGGACTTTTTTTCCGTTTAACCTAACCTAACCGCGGTTATAAGAATAAAATATTGAAACCTATATAATATAATAATAGGTCAATTCCAGGGGCGGACTGGGAGGTAAACAGCCCAGTATTCTACAAAACTAAACGGCCCAAGCCCCTTTATAACAGCTTCTTTATGAATACCTACTTTTTCAGGTATAAATTATTAATAGACAATAGCCAATAAGTTATATTAATTATTATATATTTTATAAGAATCATAAATTCATAAATGTATAACCCTTTTGATATTCAATGATACCCAGTGCCGTCCCTAGGGCAGGGCGAGCGGGGCCCTCGCTCTGGGCCCCGCGCCTTCACCAGTTGGACAGGCCCCGCTTTTGTAGATACCATAAAAAAACCAAGTTAATGAGGAAAAAAAATTATTATTTATATATTTTTATATCCTTAATTGCTGTAATTTTTACTACCTATACCTACGGCTATACCTACTTATATTAATAAATTGACATCAGTCGTCAAATAAATGTATTGCATTTAAAACGAGTTAATATGATTAAAATTCAATTTTCAAAGTTGAAAATGATAAAAATCTTCAAATCGCTCTGTCCCCCCAAAAAAACAACAACTTAGCTATAATATTTATAGAAAAAAAATGCTTAGATTCTGAGCGGAGCGAAAAAATGTATTGATTTTACAATGATGTGTGTTTTTTTTCTGTTTTGTATGGCGCTTTTGGGTAGTAAAAGTGCTCCGATTTTCTAGATCAGCATCTTTACTGATAGAAAAGTGAAACTAGTTGGTATTTTTGGGAAGTCAAAATTAAAAATTTCTAGTAGTTTTAGAAAGCGTTGAGAAAAACAAAAAAATAGGTGACTTATACAAAACCAATTTTTGAAAAATCGATTTTATTTTTTTGGTGTACCTCAAAAATTCATAACTGTAGAACCTTGAAATTTTCAACAAATATTTATATTAGAATTTTCCATAAAACATTTTCTCAATATTTTGACTATTTTTGAGCTAGTTATAGGCTTGAGCCCTTGAGAAATTTTTCCATTTTTCTAAATTTTTTTAAAACTATCCTCGATAAAATCTTTTTCATTTAGTAAAAAATCTTGAAAATGTAATGATAGGTTCCTTATAATTTTCATTAATGGAAGTTTTAAAAATACATAGGCTCAATTATTTGTTATATGCTTATAAAGTTCCAATTTTGACAAAATTCATAAAAGTTTTTTTTTTCATACCTAACTTGAGACATTTTAATAGAAGGTTTCCAACAAGTTTTTGTAATTCTATCAAACTAAAAAAGTTCCCCAGGAAGCCACGTTTTCGATCTTTGTTAATTTTTTTTTAGCTACTAAATTTGATTATTTTTACAAGTGTGCTAGGCTGATACAATGTCTCCGCTCAGAATATTTTTTCGTTTACAATAATTTATCAATGTAATTTAAATATAACACATCCATTACAACGACATGCTTGACACCCACTGTACAGCAGAGCGGTACCCACTTGTCCACCTTTTTTCATATTGTATTAGGTGCCTACTATATTTATAGACTTATTAATTTATCAATATTATTATATTAAGTATAAATATATTACGTGTTTTGTTATTAATTAATTTACTTATTCATTATTGTAAGTACAATAGGTACTATATTTTTAAGTATATTTGCGCGTAGCCCCCTTATACCTAGGTAGGTATATATCATAATTCATAATATTAAATATTTAAATAAATGCAACTGCCAACTGACGATAATGACATTTTAGGCCCCACAAATTTATTCTGCCCCGGGCCCCGCAAATCGTCCGGACGGCCCTGATGATACCATTCATACTCGTATTAAACCAAATTACCAAAATCATCTTCATCAGTTTCAGAATCGTCGTATTATTATATTATTATTCATTACTTTTAATATAAACTTTATATAAATGTTTTCTGTTCTCTTTCTCAACAAACCTACAATATTTTTATAAATATATGCAAATGGTTCAATGATTTTAGTTTAGCAATAACTTTCTGGCGGTCGATGTACCAACCAAATCAGATAAAGTGTTCAACATTTTTGTGGATAAAACTGATTTTTTAAAATTGTAATACAATATTATATAGGGACAACAAATACCTAATAATTGTTGTTATTATAAACGGTTCGACTATGAAGACGTTATTGTAGCATTGTACCAACTACCAACCAATATCAGAGGTTTTTAAACTGTTTCGTATTTAAATTAAATTTAAATACATTTATTAGTAATATCGTCAAATGTTCAAAATTTCAAATGCCCCGGCAGCCCGGCCCACATAAGCCGGCCCGGTGTGCTACGGTACCTTCTAATATACATGTATAATATTACAAGCGTTTGGAAAAATCAACATGAAAAAAGTGTCTGAAAATACAATTGATAATTTTGTTAAAACCCAAAATCGTTGTTATCGAATTCTGCAAAAAAAAAAAAAACCTAAAATTTAATTAAGTAAAGAAGTTTTAAGTTTAAAACCCGGTTAGTACCTAAAACCCGGGTCCTGGATACACAGACAGCTGCGTCAGCAGTATACGTATGCCCTTATCTGCGTTACCTTTTTGCCTATTGTTGTGAGTTTTTTACGTATAAAAGGTTTTATTCGAATTCTCGATAACATTGTCTACAATATATATATTATATATATCATCATGTATTTATATAATATATTTATACCTACCTACCTTATAATGTAAACGGGCTTCTTGGAGTTTTCTGGAGTGGGAATGAGACATTTTATAAGAATTGAATATCTAATAAAAATGTTTTACCGTTTGTGGTTTGTCTGTTTTTCAACTTCGCTTGAACAACATCTATAATAGCATACTTAGCTATCCGCTAACAATAAGTCGTTACCGAATACCGATATTAATTTAACGCCGTTGTGTAGAACAAAACTTCTGCAGATATAAGGTAAGTTTTTGTAGTTCATTTTAATATTATAATTTATAAAATAAATACGTATTAAAATATTTTAAAATATCAAATAAAATAAAAAATCGAAGAATTCACTCTGCTGTATAGTCGGCGTCGGTCATTGAATCTAGCGTCTAGGTAATTTTATATTATAGTGTCGTTTTTTTACCAATTACCTTGTAATGTACTATAATACTAATGTATGTGTTAAATTAAAATTACATATTTCAATATTAAATCATTTTTTCACGAACAACGATTCTGAGTGGGGAGGGACGGAGGGTGTACGACACATTGGATTTGCCTAAAAAATAACCCCGGAAAAAATAACCCTGAAAAAAAGAACCCCGAAAAAATAACCACGGAAAAAATAACCCTATAATAAAAATGTATTATTTATTTATTTATTTAATTTTTTATTTATTCGACGTATTGTTCCACATCACGTAGGTTTCGTCAAAATATTGAAATAACTCCTCGGAAGAATAATTAATTTTAAATATTCAACACCTTCTTGTAACCTATTTAGTGGTAAAAAAGCCAAGCCATCTAACATAGGTAGGTACCACAGAATTCATTAAAACCATAATCTTCTTGGTATTTTTTTTTAATCCTAATTCTGCCAATTTTCTGTGAGTACTCTGGCATAGGTGATAGAAACATCCGTTTATTATTAAATGTTCACCTAATACATTTTTTGCTGAATTTATTAATGCCTTTTTGAAGTCTATTTTTATATTTTGTGGATCTGGAAAAAGATTGTTCTTTTCACAGACTTATAAAATAGCTTTGAATATTATTTCGTAAATAGATTGATTTTTTTTTTCAAGTAAACAGTAAAAAACAGTAAAAAATGCACTATATTTTTCAATTCGTATGATGCAGAGTTCTGATGTAGAGCTCTAAATTGTTTTTATCGTGGGTATATACAATAATTTATCATTGAATCCAAAGTTAATATTGTGCGTAGGTAATAGCCAATTGGTATGTTATACATTTTGTATTGATTTGAGATTAATTTGTAAAATCTCTTGTTATATCAATTTGGTCTATGGGGTTATTTTGTCGGTGGCTATTTTTTCCGGGGTTATTTTTTCGCGGTACCGACACATTGACACCGTTTCGCATTATATTAATGCCGATATTTTATTAATTTATTTTTCAATTAGTAATATTATACAGAAAGTTTGACACGTTTAAGGCATTAAATTTAAAACAAATGTTTAAAATGTGAATTTTTATTTTATTAAATCTACCTTTATTATTCTACTTAGTGTCCTAGTCCACCGAAAGAAAGTCCATTAAAAACCGTCCCGCTAACAAAAGTACGGTTTAATTATTATATCAGAGTGCGGATTTTTATGTATATATTTATTTATAAGTTATGTATATGTTTATGTAAACAATATTATACTTTGGTACGAATTGGTTGGGTTGAGCACCAAGGTAAAAAAGTAAAAACTATTTAGGGTTTGATATAACATTTCATTGTGAATTTGACCATAAAAAATAAAACAATTATTGAAAAATGTGAACAGCAAAATTTGTTTCCTGACCCCAGGTTTTTTTTTATACTACAGCTATATTGTCAATCTATTATTGTCAGTATATTGACTACCTACATGATTATCAGTTTGAAAAAAAATAAAATTAAATAAAAATAAATTTCACGACTTTTGGTGTGTAATGCCATATTTTAATTTTTATTGTACCTATAATATTGATTTAAGTTGAAGTAAATAAATATACCTTATACGACTATATATGTTCAGCCGCTTGCCCTGTAGAGGTTGACAAAGGATTGACATAAATTAGGACGGTTTTTCAATGTTAAAACTCGGTTTCCTGTTAATATACGTTAGTGCGGCTACTCGGGTATTTTTTTTTACTTAGCTTCGCTTCACTACCGTCGTGCTGGATATATAATAAATATACAGGACTTTTTTTCGCGGTACTTTTTTATCGGAATTTCTTTCGCTGGACTTTTGTTAGTACCTACATTCCCACTCGATATCTGCGTCCCGGTTTTTTTTAAATTAATGTACAAAATTATTTTAGATGTACCAGCCAACCACTCCGACATTTTTCGAAGCTCAGGCGACAAACACTCTGCAGTCGCCTTCAACTTCGGTTATATATCAGCCACCGATGATGCCCGCCCATCCCACAATGCTTCAACAGCCCACCGCATACTCGGTGACCACCATTTACCAGGTGCCGAGTATGTACCAGCCGCCCGTCATGTACCAGCACCAGCCGCCCGTTATGTACCAGCACCAGCCGCCCGTTATGTACCAGCACCAACCGCCCGTAATGTACCAGCACCAGCCACCCGTAATGTACCAGCACCAACCGCCCGTAATGTACCAGCACCAGCCGCCCGTAATGTACCAGCACCAGCCGCCCGTAATGTACCAGCACCAGCCCGCAACATACGAGCAGTCCACCATGGAGTCTGCCATGAACAGCACTTCAGCTCCGAGTCCGACCGTAAAATCCCAGAGGCCGCCATCTCACAAAATTAAATTTAGTAAGTTAAATGATTTATTCAACTTTAATTAATATAATGTACCAAGATTAAAACATTTTAATTATAATTGATTACAGAATGTTTAATATGTCATAAGACTGGACACCGGGCGGCGGAGTGCCGCAGTCGAGTCCGCCAAGAGCCTTCGAGTAAGATTTATTTATTTATTTTATACATTTATTATATGATTAAGATGATGTTATACAATTATACAGTGTTGGGTATAAATATCTATGATTTGTAGCTATATGATTAAAGTAGTTGATGAGGATTGTAGGTAGTATTGTTTAAAATTCACAAATTTCATTAAATATATTTTAATCATAGAATTTTTATCTACTGCTTACAAAAATACAAAAATAATATAGGTACCTATAAATTACCATAACCTAACCAACCAGTGCCGCAACTAGCGGGGGGACCGGGGGTGCACAGCACCACCAAGAGGACTCAGTTCGTAATACATTGGGGCCCCGAAATTTATAAAAGTCTTAAGTGTAAATTTGAGAGTAGGTGGTAAAAAATAAAAGCTATAAGGTAAAAAAATAAAAAATAAAAAACTTAAATTCTCATTTCCTGTACATATTATAGTATGACAATACGACGATCTTACATTACGATATTAATAATTTTTGGTATTGCTTATTTGAGTGTATATTATAATCTACGTATATTGTGGTACGTTGTTGTATTATTTTATATTCATAAAGGTGGTTTGGTAAGTTGGTAACCAAATTTTGCTAATCAAAAGGCAAGAAAAAGAAATTTTTGTAAATAATATGGTAATATAATAAAATAAAAAATATAAGGTATTATTAATATTAAATTATGTTTGTATTCAATTTTTTAATTACTTGACTGGGTGCAATAGTGTACCTAATAAATGAGGACCATTTGAATAATGTAAATAAACTAATTGTAAATAGAGTATTCAAATCACAAGGTTACAAAAACAGGTTCAGTTTCAGTTATAAAGGCTGATGCCTGATTCCTAGGAGCCATCTAGTATGTAGAAACAATTTACAATAGTGTAAACAAAGATTTATCTATGAATACCTATATTATACAGGTACGGGTATGTTATAGGGCAGGCGCGTACACAAAAAAAAAATTTTAGGGGGGTTTTGCTTGTACATTTTCAAAAATTTTTAACTAACAAATAATAAAACTTATTTCCTAAAATTTCGGGGGGGGGGGGGTTGAACCCCTAGAACCCCCCTTGTATACTCGCCTGTTATAGGGGCCCCAAAACATTTTTTGCACCAGGGCCCCACAAAACCTAGTTGCGGCACTGTAACCAACCCTGATACTATAATATGTTGTATAATATATTCTATACTGTAGCCTGTAGGGTTAAATTAAGTTCTTATGACGACCAGGGAAATGCTTTACATCAGCTTTCAAAAATTCAAACAAGTAATTAAGTAAATTATTTTTTTTTTTTAATGATTAATAACATATTAATGTGTGGTTTTACAAGGCGTTTCCCGTGGCTTTAAAGTAGTTTTTTTAGATTTTAATTTTACATCATATTAATTTAGTCCCTTAGCATTATTTTAATAAAACAATTGAGACAATGAGACGAATAAATAAAACAACAAATTCATAATAATAATAATAATATTGTGTTTACTGTTTGGTTTTCAGAAAAATTATGTTTTTTTCATGAATAATAAATATTTTTAGTAAATAAAACTAAAATTCTTAATCCTATAAAATACCTATATCATTAATTCTAAGTTCACTTAATATAATATTAATAATAATAAATATTATACATTATACCTAATATCCAGGTGCTAATTTTATTTTTTTTTTATATTTTTTTTATTCTTCAAGAAGATAATGGGCCCAACTGAACATGTTCGTGTGGAAGCCCATGAGTTCACAATATTTGAAATATAAATACATTAAATAGTTCTTATAATTTAAATATTTACAATTTGTAATATGCATTTCTCACTTACCTAACTATAATATTAATAATATAAGTAATAATGTAATATATATTTTCTTCTCTTTGTTTATATAATATAGTATTATGTAAAAAATTGTGTAGTTAAATAATACAATATAATATGGTAATATAAAACTAAAATTAACAATAATTACTAAAGTCGTACAACTTATATGATAAATAATGCAGTAATCCTATATACGTTTGTTATGAGTCTGTCTATATTTTGTTCTGGTAATAGCCAAAGTATAATTTTTTTTTAAGAATCTTAAAAGAGTTGCTGTGTTTAATTTCTATTGGTAGTATATTGAAAATTTTTGACCAATATATTGGTATGTGGATTGTGTTAATTTTTTGTGCATAGTTGATACTTTGATATTAGATATTGGCCTAGTATTGTGTCCGTGTTCAGTTTTAAAAGTAAAGTTATTTTCAATTATGTAAAGTACCGACGCTTTATAAAATAATTTTTTTATTGGTATAGTACATTCATGTCATTGTATAAATATTTTGTGTGGTATCTTGAGTCTTTTTTTAGGATAATTTTTGGTATTTTGTTTTGGATTTTTTTTTAATGGATCTATAGTTGTATCATACGTACCTCCCCATATAGAAATACCATAATTAATTATGGATTCTATTAATGCTTGATACACTACTCTAATTAAATTGAATGATTTTGATTTTATTAATTCGAATAGGCATATTATTAAACATAAGTAGGTACTTAGCAGACATATATCTTTATATGTTAATGTTTATACTTGTTATGTGTGAATCTAAACAATAATATAGGTAGGTATTATTATTATGTTAAAATACTAAAAAGGTACTTTAAATTCATTGATTAATCTATGTTTCAGATAGGCAAAGGGCTCCACTCTTAGTTAGGCCACCAAGACGAGCTGGAAGAGGAGGAAGAAGGTTCATGACTCCAGTATGTAAGTTTCAAACACATTTTAATACACAAATACACAATACTCTGTAGAACACATACAATTATTAAATATTTATCTAGATAAAATAATATATTTTTTTTTGATACAATCTCTTACATGATGAGCTAACAGATAAATTTAAATTTAATTATTTAGATAATAAATAAATCATCTGATGATTTTGAATTTGTAAACAGAAATTAATTGTACTTTGTTTTGTAGATGAACCAGACACCCAAAGGGAACCATCCATGAATAATTCAAAAGAGTAATTTATTTATTTTAAAATAAACATTTTTTAATAAATACTTGACTTTTTATTTATATGTTTCAAAGAAAATAGGAAAAATATTTTAGTTTGGTATCTTAGTTGCAAGTGTATCTACACTTATACATTCATTATTAATTTTGATGTAAAAAGTAAATGATTTAACTCTCCGGTTGGGTACAATTTTGTTTTTTTTTAATGTAACAAAAATAAATAATTAATATACATGGGTAAATGAAATAAATATAATAATATAATATGTTTACAATAAATTATAAAATAATCAAACTATCAAATAATAGTTAGCTCCATAATAGTAATATACAATATAACTGTTACTGAATTCCATTTCCTAAAGTCCTAATGATGGTAAAAGTAGGATTTGATAGATCTCAGTGGCGTGTCCAGAACTTTTTTTGTGGATGGGCCTCAACAATTAAGTTCAGAATGGTTTTATCCCCTCATCATACTATAATTTTATCTATTTATAAGTTTTAGTATTTTTATTCTAAATGACTAATTTTAATATTTTTATTACCAATGGTACGTATCTTACCTTTTATTAAAACATAAACTTTAAATATTCAAATATTTTGAAAAACACAAATAAAAATTTATACTTTTAGTATTAATAATACATCAAAACATACATATTCTACAAATTAAAAATCAAATAAATATTTTTAATGTATGGTATCGTTGACTTTAAAAATACTATAAAATTGATAATATGAATACGTATACTATACTTATATATGTCACTCACTCACTCATAGTGCTATACATTTTTATTAAATACCTAATCAAAACAATTTTTTTTTCTAACTATTTATAAATAATATTTTCATTTTTCATTGAGCATCGGACTTACACTAGTCTAGTACTTAAATAAAAATGTGGGTGGGCACATGCCTACCGGGCCCATCCCTTTAACACGCCACTGACAGATCTGTTATGTATCAACCACTAAATTATGATATAAACAAACAATTAAAATATTAACTTTAACTATGTAAAATAAAATAAAATAAATAATTACACCAATACCTACTTCATAAGATATAAATTAATTAGAAATAATATTTTGGTTTTGTTCTTTTTCTTCACGAAACTTGGCATTAGACATAGGTAAGTCATGTAAAATTTCATATAATATCTTGATCAATACCATTTTTGTGATTTATTCAGTTCTTATGGTTTCTGTAACACACATGTAAAATGTAAATACTTATTAATTATGTATTATATTAAGTTAATTCAGCAAAGGTACAGTAGGGGAGTTAGAGTACAATTGTAACATTTTCAATAACGTATTTATTTCTAAGAAAATACAAACTTTTAAGCTCAGATTTTGTACCCATTTTAAATAACTTATAATTAGGGCGTGGATTTCAATGCAAAATGCATTTTTTTTTTTTTGATCTTAGACAATGAGTTCCAACTTCCAAGTACATCATTCGTTTCATGTAACGAGTGCTTCAAAGCTAAAAATTTTATTTTGCATTTTTTTTGCATATTTTGATGTTTTTTTGATTTTTAGAGCATTTTTAGAATTATTGGGTAATTTTTGTTAGTTTTAATGCATATTTGTTCAATATTTCACCCATTATCAGATAAATAACAAATATAATTAATGATTTCGTGTTACATCACGGTCATAGTTTATATGTTTTTATTTCATGTTCGTAATTTTAATAGGGATAAATATTGTGTTCAAAAATGCTCCCCCCAAAAAAAAATCATCAATAAATTAATATTGTATTTTTAAGGTCATTTTTGGAGGTAAAATTCATTTTTTAATGGCATTAATTCAATTTTTCACATTTTTAAAGCATTTTTTTACTTCATTAATTAAATTTTTTAGGTCATAATTGCATTTTTCCTAAGGCATTTTTAGGTATTTTTTAGGGCATTAAAATCAGCACCCTACCTATAATCTTTATAAATATGTGAAAAAAAAATGTTACAAACATACCCCATCTTTATTTTATCAATATTTAAACTTCAATTGTTAATGCTAAGAAAAAATTGTACCTATATATTTCTGTTGATAATTTTTGAATTGCTATAAGACCAACTTATTAGACAATTTGTATTCAATTTACAAGTTTTTTAAATCAGCAAACTGTTGTTTATCAACAGTGATATTTCAAATGCCTATGAATTGCTTAAAAATAAGCGATAGATTTATTAGAGGGAATTTGTAAATACTTTTATTAACAGGCTAAAAGCTATTTTTTGTAAATGAATTGTTTTCGGTTTTTTTTTAGTTCGCTTAACCAAGGCACTTTGGAAGATATTCCAATTGAACTAATGAATATGCCTGAAGAGTATTCTCTAGGACATTGTGTGGCAAAAGATATGCGTATGAGTGCTGGTATCGCCGTATATTTCAAGTTAGTTCGACAGTTTTATTGATAAAATATTGTTAATGTTTTAATTTATGTATTCAAATATGATTTAGGAGAAAATTTGGAAGAGTTGGCGAACTAATGGACCAAAGACCAAATGTTGGTTCAGTAGCTTATTTGCAAGAAAACGATAGATTTATTTATTATTTAATTACCAAGGAGCTTAGCAACCAAAAACCAACGTACAATTGTATAACTGCAGCCATTACAAAATTACGTGATCTTATTGTAGAACATGGTGTTAAAAAACTAGCCATCCCACGTATTGGTTGTGGTCTAGACAAATTAGACTGGTCCATAGTAAGAGGCATTATTGAAATTGTATTTCAAAATGTAGGATGTAAAATCAAAATTTGTCATTTTACACATGTAATTTTACTTATTCAGCCTTAATAACAAGCAATTCTATGAAATAAGTTTACTTATGTTTTTATTTTTTACAGAATTTGTCAAAAGAGTCAGAATTACTTCGAGTCGAACATCCAAGAACTATAAAAGTTCGTAAAAGTATCAAAGGTATAGAAAAGCGAGAATTTAAAAAACTGAATATTATATTATTTTCTCGGAAAACAACTTTACCAGTGTATTGGGATCAACATTTTGAATCAGTCAATGAAAAATACTGCTTTAAGTCACAATACTGTAAAGACTATGAGGCAGATCTTGAAGTTGGTCAGTGTTTATATTACCGCACAATGGAAGCTTACATATTCGTTATCATCACAAACGAAAATACAATAGACCATTTTTCATATCAAAACTTGGAAACTGGACTTGTGAAAATGAAAATGTTGATCAAGAATGATCAGTGGCACCCAACATTCATTATACACAGCATGAATAATTATATATTTGAATATCTCATTAACAAAAAAATTGTATCTCTAATATGCAGTGGCGTGGCGAACGATTTTCACACAAGGAGCAAAGATTTTATTCTAACCACCCCACCCACCCAATATTTTATAAGATATATAAAAATAAAATACAGTACATTTCTTAAAACGCTTGAAGTTAATAACACATATTCATTAGTAGCTTCTAGATTATTTTCTTATTTAAGTAATTTTTTAAGATTCTGAGCTTAGCAAAACAATGTTGGTATCCAAATTTTCTACTTGAGCAATTTTTTGCTGATAGGAAAGTGAATCTAGTTAGTATTTTTTTTTTTTGGGGGGGGGGGGTAAAAATAAAAAATTCCTAGTAATTTTCAAAAAAAAAACTTAATTTTAGTAAAAACTAAGAAAAAATTCGATTAAATGGATGTCGCTCTGCTGTACAGTAGGTTACAAGAGGGTCACTGTATAATGGATGCGGTATTAAATTTTAATTCGAAAAACGATTCTGAGCGGTGATGGTTCGTCAATTGTCTGTGTGAATATTTTATATTATATTTATATTGTTATTAGTTATTATTAAAACGGTAGCCGGTAAGTTGAATTAATATAAAAAAATTACAACAAAATAACTAAAATCGTTATTCTTGGTTACTTAATATGTAATTTCCTCAAAATTTGAACATAAAATAACTATAGTTTTATATTTCTCAATTTTTTTATTACAGAATAACCTACTTACATGGAACCTTGTTCTATAAGTTTTCAATCCTTGGATATAATAGTTGAACATTTTATACATTTTTTACTACAAAATCATTTTTAAATTTAGAATTTGTTAATGTTGTCTAGAATCGAACTTAAAATGCTTATAAAAGAAAATTGTGCTTATGTATTTTTACACTGTTATTTGAGCAATATATCAAGTGCCATGTAATACATTTTGACGCTTTTTGACCCGACAAATACAATTTTGATGAAATTTATATAAAAAAAAAATTTTAATTTGCCCGTATAAACATCTCAAAACATTTCAAAATATTTTGAAAATGTTATCAAGTATAGGAATTCATAAAATAAACATGATCTAAATTTCAAGAATCTAAGGTAGTTCGTTTTTGAATTACAACAAAATAAGAAAATCGCTACATACATGAGAAGTAGAGTGAATATCCAATTTTGTAAAAAATATGAATTTCAAAAGCTCATAAAAACTTAATTTGATTTGCTTGTAAACATTTATTTTTTGATAGAGATAGGCATACTTATGAGGCATCTTTTTTTTTTCGTTTTAAAATCTTAGACTTAAAAAGAAAATTTTTGAGGAATTTTTAACTCAAAATAATTTGCACATTTTCATGATTTTTACGCCTTTTGTCAAAATTCAAACTTTAAATGCTTATAAAAATAAAATTGGGTTTATGGATTTTTAATACTTTACAAATGTCATCGTAACAATCTATTAAGAGTCTTGTATTGTATTAAATTTTCAAGTATTTTACCCAACATATATAATTTTATTGACATTCATAGAAAAAAAAACTAAAACAATTGGAAACTGAAAATGTCCGTAAACAGTTCAAAACAAATCAATATTTTTTGAAAATTGTATCGTGTATAGACAATGATAATATAAACAACCAGTGAAAATAGCATGTATCTACAGTAATTTTTTTTAGAGTTACCTATATCAAAAACCAAAATCTTAATTGTTCTTTCTTTTTCCCTGCTCTTTCGAAAAGATACTGTTGTGTGTTTCGTACACTGCCCGCAGGCGCAGACGACGACTACAACTACCTAATATCACTATATCAGAATGAAAAGGTTCTAAATCAATTTTTTTGAAAAATGGACTTTTTTGCATTATATTATTTAATATTTGTTGTTGTATAATTCAATCAGTTTACCTAGAACGCATTGCCAAACGACACATTATTCTATTATTACCACATAAATAATCACCTAAGCATAAGTCGCAACTATTTTTAAGACATCGATTCATGTTTAATTATATATCTATTACTTATCATTACCAAAGAGACTTCTAAAAATGTATAAATGTATAAATAAAATGGTAATTTTATATTATTATAGTGTTTAATAATAATTTTAATACCTGCCTAATCAGATGCCCATCAAATTTTAATGAATACCTACAATGATAATTTTTATGAAAGTCGTTCAACATATAAAATTCGTGTTTTGTATTGTGATTTGTTCTGCTCTCTTGTACTTTTGTGTATCTCTTTAAAGACAACCGTTGATTTTTACACCATTTTTATTTTTTATATTGATTAGAAATATTGATTTTATTGAGGTAAGTTGACATTTTAAGAAATTCATTTTTATTAAGATTTAACTTAGGCATTTTGTACATCATGTTTAAATCACTGATTGATTAGTTTTAAACAATACAATGTAATATTTTTGTAACTATCTTAATATCTTATGTGGATTATATTCTTAAAAGGATATCAGTGTACTCTTTGTTTTCTCACTCTGGCTCACGCGCAACATAGACAAAACACATTAACGAAGAATCATTTTTTTTCTGTTTTAAGTAATCTTTGAGTAAAATCACCCATTACAAAATAACGATAAAAAATAATATTTTTGAGACATGCTATATGATTTTTTTCGTTTAACGTTATTATAGTTTTGAAAATGTATTTAATTTTTGATTTCATTTAACATTATAGGTAGGTATTAAATTTTAATTTGTTTTTCGAAAATATATTTTATTGTTATTTTTCACATAATTAACCATTCTAATATGTAGGTATATAAATTAAGGATATAAAACTATCATGCATTCTTCGGGTTATGATAATTTCAATCATTCTCGAGTTTTAAGGAATTTAACACTAAAATCCGGGTTTTAAGTTTTATTTTATTATTTTACTTGAAAAAATATTTTTGTTTGCTGTGTGATGTTTTTACCTTACCAAATAATATTCATCTTAATTTTTTGAGCGGTTCCGTAGGACGGAAAAATCGAGATTAAGATGGAAAATTAAATAATAATAAAACATATTTTTTGGTTTAATATTTATTTAAGATAAATTAAATTAAGTGCATTGTTTTGTATTGTTAGAGTGATTCTATTTATATATATTTAAATTTTTTTTTTAGATTCTGAGTGGAACGATGAATGTATTGATTTTACAAAGATGTATGTTTATTTTTTAATTTTAATTTTTTTTTTTTTTTTTTTTGTGTCTGTCTACACGATAAGTAGTCGAAATAATGCTTTGGTTTTAACTTCAGTACCTTGTTCGATTGGAAAGTGAATCTAGTTGGTGCATTCGGGAGGTCAACTTTTAAAATTCCCAATAGTTTTCACAAGAGCCAGGATTAAACACATAAAAAACAAGGAATAACGGGAATTTTTACGCAAAATCTGTTTTCCAAAAAATCGATTTTGGTTTTTGGTGTAACTCCAAAACAAATTAACGTATATACATGCAATTTTCCCTGATTGTTTATATTTGAATTTTCTATACACGATAAAATTTTTAAAATATTATGATTTGTTTTGAACTGTTTAGGGACATTTTCATTTTCCATTTTTTCTTAGTTTTTATTCTAAAAATATCAATAAAATTGTATTTGTTGGTTTCGAAATCTTGAAAATTTAATAGAAGGCTCCTAGTATATTGTTTCAAAGGCAGATGAAAAATATTAAAAATTATTAGTATAGGTATAGTTTTTATCTTATCTAAGCAGTGAGCACAGCACTGAACTATATAATAATAATAATTATATAGTTCAGTCATAGAATAATATAGAAGCGACACTCGCCCCTCCACTTTAATTGTTTTTATTTCGTGGCGGACTGATTGATGTTGTAAGCTTGGCGGTAAGGCATGATGTTAGGATCGCTTTTATCGCCGAAACAGAACGCTCGAGACCAGCCCGCCAAAGTTTAAAAAAAAGGTCACTTCATAGTACTATCTTAGATTAAATAACCATATAATATATATTTTATAGTACATAAGTACATAACTATATAATAATAATGTTATAATGACTATGTACCTATATTGTTTTATGATACTACCATACATATTATATAAACATATTTATAGAAAGCCATATTCGAGGCAAAAAAAAAAAAAACCATAAATACATTAAGAAAAAAGGTGGGTAAGTGGATGTCGCTCTGCTGTACAGTAGGTTACAAGTGGGTCACTGTATAATTGATGCTATTAAATTTGAATTCAATGATACAATATCATTGTATAAGAAAAACGATTCTGAGCGAAGACGGTATGTCAGTCTAGGTTTAAGACAAATTATATACATATCTATGGTATTAAAAAAAAAATTGACCTATAATAAATTCCAAATTAATCATATCACATTATCACAATATCCATTAGGTACTTATAACACGTTATACACCAACAACAAACCCTGATACAATCATATATATATATAATTGTACACTTTAGAAGTTTCAAGTAGGTACCCACGAATAATATTATATAATCACAACAAAATAACTAGGTTTTTTAATATGTAATTTCGTCCAAATTTGAACATAAAATGACTATAAAAATAAATTGTGATTGTATATTTTGACTCTTTTTGAGCTGTTTATGGACATTAACAGCTTTCAATTTTATTTAGTTTTTTTTTCTATAAATATCAATAAAGTTTTATCTGTTGGGCCAAAAAGTGTAAAAATTTAATACAAGGCTCCTGATATATTGTTACAATATCAGTTGAAAAATATTAAAAATACATAGGCACAATTTTTTTTTATAAGCATTTAAACATCGAATTTTGACAGAATTTTTCAAAATCTCGAAATTTATTAATCATCATAATGAATAAGTTATAAAATGTTCAGTTTTTATAGCTAAGGATTGAAAATTTAAAACAAGATTCCACGTAAATAGTTAATTATCTTACCGAAAAATCTAAAAAATATACTATCACAGTTTATTTTTATAGTCATTTTATGTTCAAATTGGGACGAAATTTCATATTAAAAAACCTAGTTATTTTGTTGTGATTATATAATATCATTCGTGGGTACGGGGTACCTACTTGAAACTTCTAAAGTGTATTATTATATATCGATGATAGTATCAGGGTTTGTTATTGATGTTGATGTATAACGTGTTATAAGTACCTAATGGATATCGTGATAATGCTGTGATATGATTAATTTGGAATTTATTATAGGTAAATTTTTTTTTAATACCATAGATTTGTATATAATTTATCTTAAACCTAGACTGACATACCGTCTTCGCTCAGAATCGTTTTTCTTATACAATGATATTATATCATTGAATTCAAATTTAACAGTGACCCACTTGTAACCTACTGTACAGCAGAGCGACATCCACTTACCCACCTTTTTTTTATTTGATAATGTAGTTAGTAATTTTGTATAAAACATGGTCTGTAAATAAAAGAATTTAAAAAGTAGTTATTAATTGGTTATTTTATGTTAAAATGTGTTGTTATATCATTTTATTATCTAGTTTGTATATTTTGTATTTAAGTAAATTGTAATTCTCTACCTTATACCCTTATAGAAGGTAGATAATGCATTGTATATGTTAAATAATAAGTAGGTACCTATATACATTAATACATTAATAGGTATCTGAAAAAACTATTTACAATATTATTAAATAAATATCTTAAAAAAATATACTATCTGTAATCCGTCCATCGATCATAATCATGTCGTAAAAGTGGTAAAACATTAAAAATTAAAAAAATTGACGTAGTATTATTATAATTTATAAATTTTAATACTCTTATCGCACGATTATCAACAAGAATGATGTTGTAAGCTTGGCGGTAAGATAAGAAGTTACGAACAATTTCAAGGCCATGAAACATTCTAGACTCATTAACGTTGGCCGCCCGAGAGTGTCGCTTCTATATTATTCTATGGTTCAGTGGAGCAAAGTGGAAATGTGTAATCACTGTAATTACATAATCATCACAACAAACGTGTCTAAATAAACTTTATATTTTAGGCAGTGTTAACATACTAGCTATTTTACAGCTAGTTCTAACATTTTTCAGGTGTAATCTAGCTTTCAAAAATGTCAGTATGCAGGTTGCATTAAATATAGCATTATTTATAATGTTTTTAAAGCGTTTCAGAATATTTTTTTTTTTGTTTACCAAAAACCACTGATATCACATATAGGTATTTCTGCTATCACATTTCTGATTTTGGCAATTGATTGTTCATTATTTGATATTTGAATAATTTCGTTTTGAAATTACCTAGTCAAGATAGACTGACTGCATTATTATTTATTTAACTAATAAAAATGACAGTATTTATATATTATTATATCTGTTTTTAATTATTTTAATTGCATGCAAATGGTAATTTCAACTATTTCTATAACGGTGCCAATTTCCTAACAAATTATATAATTTGTACTTAATCATATTTTTTTTGATTCGTAAATTATAACACTGAGCTTGTGCATTTTTTTCTCTTTTTTAGCTTCTTCTGGCATATTTGGAAGGGGAAAAATAAATAGCATAAACTAACTTTTTTTTGTTAATATGGTATTTGCATATTTTAGGTTTTATTTTATGGCAACACTGATTTTAGGCAGACAACAACATTTTTGTTGTTGTTCTCGTTGTTAGACATTATAAATTAACGAATACAGGAATACGGTCATTACGGCTAAAACCTACTTTGAAAACCCTAGTCTGAACAATATTTATTTTAACAATATAGTATTATATACCTACTCATCCACGATAGTACCATTCATTGTTTACTATGAGATTCATTCATTCCGCTCCAACAACACTAGTCGACAGAAGCGTTTTCGATTTCGATTCCATCCACTGCAATAAAATGCTATGAAACACTTCCTTCTGCCGTGTTGAAAACAATAATTACTGTCGTACAAGACGAACATAGAAAAAAACAATGGCCACTCCGGAATCAAGAAGAATAAGGTAAAATGTCGGTTGCAAAAACAGTTGCAGAGTTTATAATATTATAGTCAATAATATTATAATTGTATCTTAGGGCCGTTCTTAAAACTTCCGGTTAAAGTTAACCGACACTTAACCGGCCTAATTCTGCAGGTAATAAAATCTGTTGTCAGTCGGATAGCGTTAACCGACACTTTACCAGACATAGTAAGAACAGCCCTTCATGTATTTTAGTTGTACCTCTTGATTATAGTTATACTCACAATTTATCAGACTTGTTTTAACTGTATGAAGGTTTATAAATCAATTTTAGGTACCTACATTTGCTTCTATGAGTTATTATTATATTTAAAATGTGTCAACCTACAACATGTTATTACAAGTTTGTATAGTTATTATTTTAGTACATAGAAAATTAAAACAAATATTTAATATATATAGTTAATAATATATATATATATATATATTATTTTGTTATGATAGGTATTAAAATAATTATAAGATTTTTGATGCAAAGAAAATAGATAAATAATAATTATATATTACCTTTCTAGCTATCTGTTAATATCATGTTTACAAAGTATATTTCATCAAAATTATTAACACTACAAAAACTTAATTATTTTGATTTTTTACTATTGGTTATTTTACCATGGTTTTAGACTTTCTTCTCAAGACTTACAAAATACACCAAATGCCAATGAAGAAGTAGAAACTAATGTAATACTAAAAATTCCAAACGGTTTATATTACAAGAATTTTGATAAAATGAGAAAGTAATTTTTTATACTTAATTTTATAATAATAAATATATTCATATGTGTTTTTTGATTTTACTAATTACATTTTTCAACTGTAGGAATGAACAATTATGTGATATAAAAATCATTGCCAAAAATGGTGAAGAAATAAGGGCTCATAAAGTTGTTTTGGCAGCCAACAGCAAATATTTTAATATTATGTTTAATAGTCAATTTAAAGAATCCAAAGAATTTGAAATCGAGATTCAGGATTTAGATCCACATGCATTGAGTTTGTTAATAGACTTTATTTATACATCTGAGTTAGCTGTAAATGTACAAAATGTCCAAGTAAATTAATATTTAACTTTTAATTTATAAACTTTTAATTTAATATACATTGTTTTTTTTTTTCAAACGTCTTTTAGGAAATTTTAAATGGAATCTGTTTTTTACAATTGGACGAAACAATTCGCAGTGAATGCATTGATTATATTAAATCAGGAATTGATCCCGCCAATTGTTTAGGTATGAAAGAAATGGCTGAACGCCTTGGATTAAGAGATTTTTATACGTTCTCTTTAAGATATGCTTTAGTTCACTTTAGGTAAGTGTACTAAATATTCAACTTTTTTAAATCCTTTGTCAACACTCAAATTTAGTCTAAATAATTTGAAATTAACATTGAGTATAGAAAATGTTAATTGAAGTAACAGTAGAATGTTTCAAACATTTTTCATAAGAAAAAACACACACATACCCCATTGTAAAGTCGATACTCCGCTCAGTCTAAAATGATATTAAATTTTAACTACTATAAAATGAGCAAATTTTCGATATTTTGAAAAATTTTGTTAAAATTCAACCTTCAAAACCCACAAAATGACTGTAGATTTACTCTCAACTTTTATTTTATTTTCTTAATAATTTATGAGAAACCATGTATTACATTTTCAAGCTTTTTAACCTAGCATAAATTTTTTTATCAATATTTCATACCTAAGGTTAAGACTGCTACAACTCATAACTTGATAGAAAAACATTTTAAATTTCAATAAATAGCTCAAAAATAGTCAACATATTTTGAAAATTATTCCATATGCAAAATCCAATTGCAAATTTAAATATTTATTGAAGTTCCAAACTATTTATGATTATTTGTTTTTGAATTACAGCAAAATAACAAAATCAATGTTTTCAAAAACTAGTACCTACCATTAAATAAAAGTTCACATTTTCCCTATAATTTATTTTTCTTGAATAATTAAGAAAGGTACTGTAAATTTTTTGCTTTGGACTTTTCAATTTCAACTCAATAACCTTCATGTTGTTTTGGATTTTATTTAGTTCTAACTTAATTTTTAAATTTTTAATTACTGTTACTTACGTCTTCACAAGTATTTAAAAATATTTTATAAACTTTTCTTATAAATGTACAGCATTATCTATAAACTTCTTTATCTACAATCATTTTACAGTCAAGTATACAAAAAAGAAGAATTTCTGCTGATTACTTTTGATCAAATATTACAAATCATTAAAAGTGAAGATCTGTGTGCAAATGAAGAAAACGTAAGTACTTACATTATTTTATTATTGTGTATTTTAACTGAACATTTTCCTTTATTTAAATTTTTAAATTGTGTGATTGTAGTAAACATGATGTATACAATTTTATATAATAGATCAATAAATAATTACATAGTTATGACAACAATAAATAATGTTCAAATTATTAATAGGTATATGAATCTGTAATGAAATGGATCAAGTATGATATAGAAAATCGGAATAAACATTTGCCAGACTTAATGGAATATGTTCAGTCTCGAAAATTTGCAAATTACTTTTCAGTTAGAAATTAATAAAACATCTTCAAATGTAAGTGATGAAAATAAAATGTCGAAATTTGTAAATTATATTGTAGTTAAAAATTAAAAAATGTATAAAATGATAATTTTTTTTAGTTAAAGATTGAAAAATTAAATCATAGTTATTCATAAGTAATTGATATTGTAACCCAAATCTTTAAAAATATATTCACACAGTTTTTTTTATAAATATTTTAAGTTCAACATAAACGAAAAATAATGTTTTTAGTTATTTTTTTGTAATTTAAAAATATTATTCGGAGGTACATAAAACTTTTAAAGTATAACAAATTGAATGTTTTCGACAAAGTAAATTTAACGTACTGTCACTTGTCAGTATAAATTACTTTAATAGCAATATTATAAAATATACTTATACTATTACTTATAGGCGGTCTTCACTCTTCGTTCAGTTTCGGTTTTATTGTACAATGATTTTATATCATTGAATTGAAACTTAACACAATATTCATTAAAATTACCCATCCGACATATAATGAACGGTAGAGCGGTACCCACTATTGCCACCCTTTTTTTTACATTAGTACTTCATTAATTCTATAGTATATTATGTACATATGTATGATAAAAATTAATACCCATACACCCACCCACCCAAAATTTGGAGGAGCGGTTGCTCCTCTAGACCCCTTTTACCACGCCACTGCTAATATGTACAACTTTTTTAGAATTGACTCCATGTTTAATTATTCAAATAGTAAACAGTAATTCTTAAAAAAAACTGAAGGTTGTATTAATTATTACATTTATTTGTCTTGTTTTCTAATTTGAATTTGAAAATTTTAGTAAAATATAGAAATCAAAGACAATATACAGTTTCTTTTCTTTTATTTACGCTTAGTTTGGCTAGATGTAGCTCGCAAAACTGCTTCTGGACTAGAAATTCCTAGTCCTGAGGCTGTAGTGTCCACCCCAGAATTAGCTTCAACTGTTAGCCCATCAATTCAATAACCCCTAAAAGTATAATACATGGCTAATAAAAATTATGTTAACTATAGTTAATTAGTTATTACTTATTACAATGTATGTATTATTCATACTACATAAAAGTAGTAACAATAATATAATGAGAATACTGTAGTGATCTTACGTACAGTTGGATTTCAAATTGAATGGATGTCAGGTATTAAGATAGACTAAACACTTGAGTTACTACCCGGATGTGTTTAATATTACAAAATTCTAATTGTTGAATTTCGCTAGTCATAACTATTTATTTTAATACTGCTAAGCCTTTCCTGTCAATAATCATAGTATTGGGTTTTAAATATATATTCTACCTATATAATATAATATTATTATAATGCTTGCCTCCAGTACAATAACAATAAACTGATTAATCCAAAAAATATTTCAATATGGTTTGTTGGTCTGAGGGAAGGTATAAATGAGTTTGAGTACACTGTTAGATCACTTAAAATTAAAAATACTACAATAAAAAATCATTAGAATTTGTGTATGTACCTACTATGTAGAAATGCTTTAGTAAGTTTACTATTTTATTCAGAATCAAAATAAACTTTAAAATTTGAATTTTGAATTATATTGATTATTTATTTGTTTTGTAGATAGTAAGATTGGTATAACTTAGTGACCGCAACACTAACCCAAACTCAAGGTTGGATCTAACCAAGGAAAAGTATAATATTTTTAATCGGAAAGAGATATTGATTTTGAATGAAAAGCTTTTTTCCTAAGAATTCTATCAGGATTAATTTTATACCATAACATTTTTAGTTTTTAACTTTTTAAAATGTTTGGTTTAATATTTTTAAAATTAATTGTATTTCTGTTTAAAAATCCTAACATTTTGAAGGCTTTATTTTCAATGTAATTCATGTGAAAAGAAAAAAACTCATTGTGATCAAATTAAATACCTAAATCTTTACTAAAAGTAACTCTTGCTAGTTTTAAGTTATCAATATTAATCAATACCTATAGAATTTCTTGAGTGAGTAAAATATATAATATTACAGTATTATACTTATTGACATTTAGATTTGGATAATTATCATGACACATTGACACCGATTTACTAGTTTATCTAAAATAAAATGCAATTTTATTGCGTCAATTATTGAAAATATTTTGGCGTCATCATCAAACAAAAATAAGTGAACTGTTGTCAAAAATATTATGCAAATCATTTAGGTATAAACGGAATAAACAAGAGTGGACCCAGGTATGATTCTTGTGGTCATTAGTGATCATTGCTGAATTATTTACACCATAATTTTCATTTATTTATTAATTTATTATGGCAAACAAAACAAACAATGGCTATATATAAGTAGGTAGTTAAAAAGAAAATTAATGTGTGTTTGCACATCTTGTTTAAGCAAAGCTTGAGATGAGGAGTACGATTATACATACAATTTAAATTGGCATTAAAGTTATTTGAGAGAAGAGAAAATATATTCGGAATCCCCATTTCAATACGGAGATTTTCATTATACTTAGAGCGACGCAAAATGATTGTAGGTATATTTAAAAAAATTTCTAAGTCCAGCTTTCCGCGGTTTCGGGTGCCGCGCGATGTACTGGCGGGGCACCGTCCTCTTGTAGGTTCCTGAGGTTTTGGGATCTGTTTTTTATAATCTCAAGGGTTGTACCTAAGCTGCTATAAGATTTTGAAAATGCAGTCGCAGTTCTAAGTACATAGAAATATCATACAAAGTCGGTACTTGAGTCTGTTTAAGTAAATAATTATTTCTGATGTAGTGCGCACTCTAGCGTTCTATTTTGGTTTTCTCACGTCTAGAGTTTTTTAACTTGTTTGGGCGCCCTGCATATCGTTATCAAATATTGCTAGCGGAACATAGGTGATTATAGAGTGAAGTAGTGAACTGTACGAGACACGACTGTGTAGATGTAGAAGCTGTTGGTTCAAAGTTCAAATCGCTATTGACAATTGACATAATATTATTATTACACGCTCTCGGCCAATACACTAAGACGGTGACGGTGGTTAGTGACGGATGAAAGCGAAATTGGTAAACGGCAACATTGGTGAGTAACCTTTCATTCAACTATAATAGTTTTGTCGTTTTTCATACATGCGCGCGTCCCTGCTGTCATGTTTTGCCATCAACAATGACTACAATATAAACATTCATATTCAGCAACAATGTTTAATGCTAAACACGAATTAATATTTAGAGTCGCGTCATAGATAATACTGGATACTGGGTAGGTAATATTTGGCCAATTTCAATGTGGCATGTGCATTGTTGCCTGTATTCTTCGCATAGGAGACGGTTAACAGGGCAGTACAATTAATCATAATATTCGTTAGTACTGATTATTATTATTACTAAAATAATACCGATATATTGACCACCTGTGTCCTCTCAGGTGCGTAGAAATAACCTGGACCGTCTAATCACCCCAACTTTGACAGACCGGTGATTAACGTTTTTTTTCCAAAAAAAACGATGGCAAGCGTGAATTCGTGACTAGTGTTGTATGTAAGTGTTCCTCCACGGACACGGTAAACGTTTGATACAACAAATAATATATATCGTTATTATAGTTATAGTGTTATGTGTAGTAGGTAGTGGATTTAGTACATTCTACATCGTATCATCACTGTCTTAATTTTTTCAGTGTTATCGAATCATTTCACGAAATCCTCTGCTAATATCACATAACAATCATTTTTCCAGTCATGTCAAATCAATCGCCATCCAAATCAGACATGACTAATTGCTCGGTGACGGTCGACAGCAATGGCGTTGGTTTTGAGCCAATTAGAAATTTCAAATGGACTACAAGATTTGAAAAGTGTTTGCTACTAAATTTGACCCGCCTGAAGCCTTGGGGTAAGTGTGACGCACGGCTGTTTGCCCCTTTTCTTTAGTTATATGAATCAAGATTGTATTATTTAGGTCATGATGTACCTCAAATCAATTAATTTTTAAGTTTATATAATAGAACCTGTACTGTAATAATGAATATTTCTATTGTAAATTGTTTTAGTTAATTAATTATTATAAAGATTTACCAAATGTATATCATAACATAAGTATTTACTTAAATAATATTTTGTATTTAGTTATTTACAGTTTGTATTTACACATTCTAAATTATAATATAGGTACTATATTATCATAAAGTGCAATATGAAATTATTTGATATGATTTAGTGTCAGGATGATAAACAGAGCTAAACATGATTTGCTGAGTGTAAATTTGCGTTGCTATTACAAACTATTTTTCGATTGCTCATTTATTTCTTCCAAATTACAATTGTATGATGATTATATTACATTTTGTAATTCTTCCTTGGAGAATGGTGTAATTTTCATATTTTTATAATTTTCAGAGATTATTATCAATTATTGAACCTTCAAAAAATAAACGGTAAGATGTAGGTATTATAAAAGATTGTAAAATATTTGAATGACTGATAGATATTTATTCAGTCGCTCTGACTTATTCCAAAGTTATTATGGTCTTTTCTATTCCTTGAAAGTTCATTCCATAATATATAAATTTTGCGAAATGATTTTTTTTTTTTTTGTAATAAAAATAATTTGTCTCATTACATTTGCATAATTGTATCAATTAGAATTTTTTTTTTTTTTTTTTTAAATTATTGTCCATCTTTTGATTCTATGTTACCGTTCCACCTATACCTTTGATATCAGAGATTATATCTATATAATGAAAATATAATTATATTGGTTTTTATAGATGTTATATCAATTAATTGAGGCAATTTTGAAATATTCATTGTATGTAATATCTTCGTATTTTATGGTGTCATAATTTTTCTTTAATCCATTAGGAATTAAATATTATTGAAAAAAATCAATCCAACTATGGATCATCATCGTATGATTTATATTTTAATAAACATGTCGTTCAGAAGTGTTGGGGTTTATTATTACTATAGATGCAGTGATTAAATTCAAATTTCTTTAGTAATTTTATTCACCAATTTTTATATTTTTTCTTGGCAGAATATCTCCTTTTTTTTCTTGAAATTTTTTGATATTTTCATTCTATAAATTAAATGATATCTGTAATTGATTTGAGAATTAAAACAATTAATAATTAATCTCTGTTTTCAAAAATATAAACCATACACTTCTATGTCCTGTTCAATAATATCTACATGAAGTAGATTTATGTATTCATTTATTTGTTACAATATTTTTTTATGAACGTTAAAGCTTTAAATTTGGACAGACAGAGTTAATTTCACATATTTTATAATATTTGTAGTGATAGTGAAGTAGGGAACTTGTAGCGCCTGTGCACTGTATTAATCATGTATTTTATAATAATTAATAAATTAATATATTTAATAATTATAAATATCATGTACATATTATTATGACGTATGTTTTTTTGTGATATGTATGTACATATATAGTATTAAAAAAATGTTGTCTTTCCAAACAGGTGCCCTATTTGTTCATATGATCGAGGTTCTACTGTACAATTATAATATATATATATAAAAAGCACACATATTATATTTATAACCAGGGCTCGTAACTTCATGCACTAAAAAATGCATAAATAGCATGCATTCATGCACTAAAAATTGTCAAAATATGCATTAAAATATGCACTTAAAAGTTCAAAAATATGCATTTATATGCATTAACATTTTTAAATTATGCACTCAAAATATGCATTATGTAAAAAAAACATGAACAAATTTTAAAATAATAAGAATAAATCCATACATTTTATAAGTATTTTATTCCTTTTAATTTTTATATATTTAAAGGTCAAAATTAATAAAATAAAAAATAAAATTAATACTTGTGAAGCTCAAATAGCTTTGTCATCTTTATAAATTTTAATTAGGTAGTCAATTTTGTCTAATTTGTTTACACTCTTATTCAGCACCAACAATGAAAACATTTGGAATGAAATATTAGGTTTTTCATTTTGAGATAATTTAGTAATATATATTTTATAAGTGTTTTTTTTATGTTTTCCAATAAGAGGGCGCATTAGTAGACAAAATATGGCATAAAACCATGGTTTCGTAATTCAAGTAATACGGCTTATTGAAGTGGTTTACAGTAAAAATACCTATTATAAAAATTGTAAAGTAGAACTTTTTTTTACAATCGTAAGAAGCCTGATTTTCGATATTTTTATTAACTAGCTAAATAATTACTCAATAAAAAATTTAAAAAACCGTTATAATTTACCATGCGATATTGGACGAATGGAACAAGATATCAAAAATCGGAAGAAACTTTTCAAATATTTGTCTAAAAAATATTTTTATAAAATTATATGCACTAACGACTGTAAAAAATCAACTATATGCCAAATATGACTTTACACCCAAAACATGCAAAAACATGCACTATCAAACTTCATATTATTATTACTATTGTTATGAAACGGATTTGTATCTCAGCATGTTTTCCTGTGTGGCAAAAAAAACATGCAGATGCATGAACTTACGAGCCCTGTTTATAACAATTAAAATATTGTATTTGGTTTCAGGAATTAACAAACACTTAAGTGTACTTCTACTAAAAGAAAAAATGACTAAAGAGTTGCAAGTTAATGTACCAATTAAAGTTCTATGGAATTATTTGTCAGCTAAATGGAATATTAAAGTTGCTGTAAATAAAAACCTTATTAATCATAATTTACCTACCTACACGATAAGAGTCTAATATTTTCTGAATTTTTAGGATATTATAGAAGATATACGTTTTGATACGAGTGAGAAAGACTTTGTATTACCAGAAGAGTTTGACCAGTTGATTGCTGAAGAAGGACAAAAAATTGAAAGACTAGATGAAAAACGTAATATACGTTTTGATACGAGTGAGAAAGACTTTGTATTACCAGAAGAGTTTGACCAGTTGATTGCTGAAGAAGGACAAAAAATTGAAAAACTAGATGAAGAACGTAAGTTAATTGTATTGATTAATTTTTTTTTATTGTCTTCATTAAGTGTTTGTATTATTTAATTAATATTATTTTTAAAGGTTCAAATGATGAAATTAAGAAGAAAATATTATTAAATTGTGGTGTTAAAACCAGATCCAAGTCTAATTCTATGTCCTTTCTAGATCCTAAAGACGATGTCAATGAGACGATTCCTTCAACATTATTAGAAAGCTCTCCAGCTAAAACAAATGAAGTTGGATCTGACAATGTCCCATGTACTAGAAGATTATTGCGTTCAAATGACAAACTAAAAAATAGTAAACTTGATGAAAAAAACAAGTTAAAATATTTGGAACAGTTAAATAAAACAACATCAAATCAGTCTAAAGATGTGGAGAAGATTGAAAAAATCTCAAATCGTATAGGTCGAAAAAGAAAAACTAGACACGAATCAGAATCTAGTTTTTTTTCTGATAATAACAAACAGTGTAAGACTTGTATAAATAATTTAACAGATAACCATTTCGGGATATACTATGAAACAGATCTATGAGGCTAATCTTGTAGCAACAAAAATTCATAAAATTTAAAAATGAAAAATGACAGTGGCATTATGACACACAAAGTACCTTTTTATTAAAAAATAAATACATTTAATCACATGTTCAATTTAACTGATAACATTTCTTTTAAAAAAAACAATGTCGGGTAAGTTACTTTTCAAAAGTACCTAAGTTATGTTACAAGTTACAAAATAAAATATACTCTGTTCCAAAAGAGAACGGTCACTTTTCGAGCATACAACTTACGGCTACGGCAGTGCAAAGGCCCAACATCCCCCACCTTGCTAGTAGACGTTTCTCGAAGACGTTGACAATTGCCTGCTAGAAAGGGGGAGGGGAATTTTGGCCTTTGCACTGCCGCAGCCGTCAGTTGTTTGCGCGAAAAGTGACCGTTCTCTTTTGGAACAGAGTATAGGTAACTAGATTACTTGTTAGTTACTTAAGTATAAAAGTAAATTATATTTATACTATTATAATCAAATTGATTTCTATTCTTTAGACTGTTGTTTTTTAAAATTAATTTGTTAAATTAAATTAAATTTAACGAGATAAAATCAATTTCGCAAAATTAAAATAAATATTAATCTTTCAAATACATTTATTTAGAACACATTTTGATAAAATATTTTAAAATGTTACTTAAAAGCAAAAAAAGTACCAAAAAAAAAACCCTTAAAAGCATTAAAATTCAAAAAAAAGAAGTTTAAATTTCCTGGATTTGATTCCATGTAATATATATTGAATTTATAGCTGACATAGAGTAATACAGTAATAGGAAAAAATCTAATGCCTTCAAAATCCGTATTCAAATTACGAATATCATAATATTATGTTGATAAGTGAAAAATATATTGATAAATTATTAATTGTTCAAAAAAAAAAAAAAAGTCCAAGGGGTCTGGGTAAATAGCCTTTTAAATTTAATGATTTATTTATTTTTTTTTATTATACTTGTATAATTATTGTGTGTAATGTATTTATTAAATTATGCTTGCTGATGTATGTTATAATTTATTAATAAATTAACTATTTTATACAAACAATTAAAATATTAGTCAATATCAATTAACTACTATTCATTATTTCACTGAAATTTGTATATATTGTAAAAATGAACGAATAATTAAAAACTGTCTAATTTAATATAGGTACTGAATTATTCTCGTAATTTACAAATTACGGGTCTATAGCCCTTCTACAATTTTAAATGTGGTATTGAATGACGAAGACTATTATTAAAATTATAATGTTTCTTTTAAAAATATAATTGACTTAGATTTTAAAGTATCACGAGTAGTATTGAAAAAATCTAAGGTGGTGGAGAATAAATTAGCAAGTTTCAGAGCTCTAACAAAGAATGAGTCATTACTTGATTTGGACTTGATGAATGGAATGGCAAAAAGATCATTGGAGTAGTTGAAGGGAATATGGAAATTGACCAGAGATAAAAGTTCAGAGCTTACAATATTATAACTTAACAAGTGGTACACAAACATGATATCAAATAACCTACATCTTAGCTGTACTGACTCTATGTTTACTAAATGTTGTACTGGCATAATAGAGTCTTTAGAAATGAGTAGGTTATTCATATAGGAAATTCTTTTTAAAAATTGAAATTGAATATTATCTAGATCATGAATATGAGTGGTTAACGCTTGACTCCAAATTAGTGATGCATATTCAAGAACAGGTCGTACCAGGGCGCCGCAGAAATTTTCACCGGGTGGGGGCAAAGTATATATTATACATAGCCATAACATATTATTAGGTATAGTATTTTATAGTTTCATTACAAACTTAGTAAACAAACTGATGACACCATAATATGATTAACAGTAGGTATATATTATCAGTGGTTGTCTTGGGGGGGGGCTGATAATCAACGCACTCACCGCCTGGCACCTAAATTAACGGACACACATATTAATCCAGGCCCATTTCAAAAAATGAAGGTCAAGTATGCTGCACAAATTTTTAGTAAAACAGTTACCAGTGGTATGAGTGTGTGTATAACAGATAAATCACTTCCACCTGAATCTAAGGATACAATTTTGTTCATAGATTCAATGGATAATTTGTTTGATATCTTCAATTCAAGGCCTACTTCAAATTCTAATGAATCAGACATTGAATTGGAAGATGAGCCAACTGGTCTAAAACGTTTTTGTTTTCCCTATGATGGTTCTTCCTATCAGAATAATTTCTTACTTTCTATGTTCAATTTCTTCAAAAACTTGAAAATTCAGAAGTATAATGTTGTAAGACACCAGTGGGTGGATGTTGTGAAGAGTTACAACATAACATTTTTAAAAGGTTGGATGGTTTCAATTGCTGGTCTTATACGCTTGTATACAAATTTACCTTTAAATTATGATGATTTGAAGTTATTTACTAGAAGGTTAAATCAAGATTGCCTAGAAAATTTGTTTGGCACTATTCGTATTCAAAATGGTAATTGCATAAATCCAACAACTATACAGTTCCAACGTTCTTTCAAAAAATTATTTTGTTTAAGTTATTTTGAATACAATGATGGAGCAAATTGTATAGAAGATTTAGATAGCGTTTTAACCAATATGAATAATACACCAGCAGAACAGTTGAAAATAATTTTTCCTGAGAAAAAATACGTTGTTCAAATAAATAAGTTAAGCGTTGATGGTAGACATTATAGGTCTTTGGCGTTGCCAGAAAAAAATGCATTCATATACATATGTGGTTATTTAATAAGTAAATGCTTAAAAATTCATTCTTGTGATTCATGTTTGGAATATGCTCGATCTACAACAGAACTTTCCAGTGAACACTTTTTCACCTACTTTAAGTCACATCAACAGGATTCAACTTCAATATTTTCTTCATTAATGACTCCAGATTCAAATTTTTGCCAGTATGTGTATGAATTGGACCAAAGATTCACTAATAACTTTCAACAATTGTTGCCATTACCAAAAGTTGGAGAAAAAATTAAAAATTTGATGAGTTTTGTATATTTTGAGCATAATTGTCCTCGGTTTCCCAAAGATTATTTATTGTATTTATTTATTAGATTCAGAATTTATACCACTATAAGCAGAACCAACAGATCTCTTAAAGGCCCTAAGCCTAAAAACAGAAAACTCCAAATTTTGTGTAATTTATAAATTATATTATATGTATAATGTAATGTATTTTTAAATGTGATACTTGTGTAAACTAAACTTCTTAGTCTCTAAGATCATGATTTAATATTATTATTATTTATGTGTATTTTTATTATTATTTTGTGTAAATAATTATATATTTATATTCAAAAATCTATTTCTATTTTGGATATTTATTTTTATTATTCAACCTTGACAACTCCTTTTTCTTTATGTATTAATAAAATATTATCATAGTATTCTATGATATTATTCTTGATAAATTAACTAGGTGTGTTATAAATTAAAACATGATTTTCTTTGTAAAGCAGAATGGGCCGTTCTGTATATTATTTCCGCTGGGTTGCTACTGAATAATTATATCGTGTATGGCATTGTTGAATATATAATTTTTATGTTCAATTATTAATCAATAAATAAGAAAGATTTCTTAATAATAAATAGGTAGAATGGTTAAACTAGTCAGCTTCTTATAGATTAAAGACGTTTTGGCAATGTTAAGTATAAACAGAGTTAGTATTTTACAGTACTTACAATTGAGTCCAATTTAAACAGTACAAGAAATGTCGCTATAACATTTTGAAATCTACTGGAGCAAATTCAATATTAATATTATATGATAATTTACATACTGTTTTTAATCAACAAAAAATAATTACACATTAAAATGGTCCTTAAAAATGTATATACATATATTTTTTTTTATTGATCAAAATAACATTGACAGTAAAGGCCATTAGTTAATAAAATTATATTTTATAATGTAAATATTGTATTGTACTTTCTTTTCTTGATATCCCATTAAATAGACAAACTAAAGTTATTCAAATTATTTTGAATGGCGGGAAATTATATAGATAGGTTTGATAATATTCTATGGTTGATGTTGTGAACACAGCGGGAGAACATGCACCTTATCAAATTGATTCAGGCAGAACAAAGGATTTCGGGAGAGTGTCGTTTCTATAGTATTCTATGATATCAGTAAACATCCAGTTATCAGTTATCAACTACCATTACTTTTACTACCAAGTATTTTCCATGACAAAATAAATTTAACTTTCATATTGTTTTTTTTTTTTTTATATATTATAAATAAAATTAGTGTAGATTGTAGATAAATTTAAGACAATACATTTATTGAATAATTTAAACATACACTTTGGCTATATGCTTAATTGTCTACTCTAGTTTGAAACGGTGTTCATAAGTGTACGCCAGGTGCATATAGTTGCAATCATGGTTGGGCAGTATCAAAGATACAATTGAATCTTGTATCATGATACATAATTTTAATGAATCAAGTATCATGTATCATGATACATTTTATACCAGTATCATGTATTTTTTTTTGCCAAAAGATACAAGATACTATTATTGTAAAAATAATTTCGTCGCGGATTGTATTTGTACGAAAAATATTGTCCAGGTGCAATCCAGCCGAAATATTAACGATAACGATAAAATGTACCACACAATCTTATAAATTTAAGATAATATGATAAACATAACATTAAATTAAGGCGTCCGTATGGCCGTAGCCCACACGCAGTCAATAGTCAATAGTCTCATAAAATATGAATCCGCTGCCTAGATATGAGTGTAACCGTGTAGGTATACACATAAAGCAACTACATATAAGTATAAATTAAGATGTAATTGTTATGTACTTTCTTAATTTTGGTGTATTTATATTATAAATGTGATGTATTAGTTATAAATGTATAATGTGTACCTATTGACTTATTATATTATTTGATAAAATTATGACTTAATAAGTATTTATAAATACTATTATTATGTTGGTATAATAATAATATTATGTATTTATTATGTATAATAGACGGTATAGTGAGTTGTGTATAGACGTTTTACGTTTAATAATTAATAAAATTTGACTGGAAATATAAAAGTATCATGTATCTTTGATACATGTATCTTGTATCTTGTATCTTTTCTACATTCACAATGTATCTTGTATCTTGTATCTTGATACACTAAATGTATGTATCATGATACTTTTTTTGAGTATCTTGCCCAACCCTGGTTGCAATCATGCATCCAGACTTAAATTTAAACTTTTGAAGTAGAAAAAAGAAGTATGATTTTTTTAAGTATTTTTTCTTTATTCTCAGAGGTATAATGTATAGAAAAAAATGAATTTGATCAAAATTAAAAAAATCATGTAATTAAGGGCTAATATATTTCTTTAGGCTTCTTCATTGTGTACCATAATAAAATTACGAACTGGAGGCTGCCGCTGTGGTCTATATAATAATCTTGGATCTGTAAAATTAACAAAATGCTATAATTAACAGTATTTTAAATTTTTTAAATCTTTATAAGTAAACACTTCTACTTGAAGCTTTTAGCTACATAGATGTTTGTTGTGTCATATACATATGCATATATGTTTCCTGAAAGGTTGTTAAATCTGGATTTAAACGAAATTTTCGTTTTTGAAGTAGGTAAATAGGCAATATTTATTTAATTTACAGTAGACAATAATTGATCAAGAAAAGTAATAAATGTAAAGAATTTCATAGATAGTCGATTATATAAAATTTTAAATTCATATGGGTAAGAGATAAAAAAAGGTGAAATTGATGACATCATTATTGAAAATGAGTAGGTAGATAATTATAAAGTAAGCTATAATGTTGGCTTATTGTGATTTATTGTTAGTATAACTTATTGGTTCCCATACTTTTTTCATTGAGTCATATTATTATTATTTGTTAGTTAATAATAATACTTAATACATAGGGTTTGGGACTTGTTGTACTAAAAAATTATGCATGCATATATCATGCAGTCAAAATTGTCAAAATATGCTTAAATATATGCAGCTAAATTTTTAATTATTTTTGAAAAATGCATACAAAATATACCTAACATATTACAATTTTGAAAATAAAAAACTCAAAAATAAGTAGGTAGGTATATAAACATAATACAAATAATTTATGTACGGGGTAACTAATTTTAATATTATATTATATGATTATTATGAACACTATTGCATGCATGTTTTGGGCAGTTTTAAACTATTGTGAAATATAACAAGTTATTTTCAAAAAAGCTGGCTGCACATATGTAGCCTATTTAGGTACTTACGGGGTCGAGAAATAACAAATAATATATGAATAGATATACGAACACTGTGATAAATAACCACATTTCTACTGATTTTCATTTCTCCGTACAATCTAGAATTTAGATGTAAATTAGTTTTACCACAGTTTTGTTACAAAGAGACTCATATAATCTTACATACCTACGTACCATATCCAATGAATAACAAACTGGTCACTGGTCAGCGGTCAGTTACCAGTAGCTGGAATTATTTCTCGATCGCATTTATTTCAAGTATACTGTTTATATATTGTGAGTGTCTATTTGGTTTTTTTTTTATTTGTATTATTGTTAGATTAGTCAGTATACCTAATTAGAAGTGTTAAAAATTCTGAAAGTTAAAATGTCGTTTTCCTCTGCTAACGAACCAATTAAAAAAACGTGGGTCATTTTTTAAGGGTATTTCGGCCTTGAAAGGCATTTGTTTATAGTTTTTAAGGAATGTACATCCAAGCACTAGTGATAAGTGATAAATCATGTTATTCTATCAATATAAAGTATGCACAGTTAAGATATTCCATATTTCTTAATATTATGATTATTAATTATTATGCTTTAAATAATATTAAATGACTTACATGTTGGCGGATATGGTAAACGAGATCGCATATAATATGGGACTGGCATTAACCGCGGCTGCATATGTGTTGGTTGAGCGTAGTACATCGGTGTGGCATTTTGTGAGTAAAATGATCCTTGTACTTGAGGTGCAACTGGAGGTGGTATGACTGTTGGACCAGAATCAACCACCGGGGTCGGCGGTTGCTATGATATAAAAATAAATGTAATTAAAAAAAGAACCTATACAACTATTTTATTAGATATTTAAGAGGACTTCTCACCCGGATGTGTTGTCTCCGTCTTACACACGTACGACATGGCAAATTTTCGTTTGTTAGTTTCAATAGGGTATTATTAGTTTTGATATTAGAGTGAATCTACCTATTATCAAACTTTTAGGTAACAAAATTATCTGTGTTCTCTCGTTGGATTTTTACGATATTTTAATTTTTAAGTAAGTTATGGGTATGTAAAGTATTCATATTCTAAAATGTTCATAACTCACTTAAAAATTAAAATATCGTAAAAAACCAACGAGATAACACAGATAATGTTGTTACTTAAAAGTTTGATAATAGGTTGATTCACTCTAATATCAAAATTGACCATACCCTATTGAAACTAGCCAACGAACATTTGCTATGTCGTATGTGTGTAAGACGGAGACAACACATGCGGGTGCGACGTCCTCTTAACAATAAACAAGATACTAGACAGCTTCTTCTGTCATGTATTTTATATGTTTATAATTAAAAAAATTTCACTAAACATAGGATATAGTTGATTTATACATTTCTAGCAAATAAGTTATACAGCTATGTTTATTAAATAATTGTATCATCTTCAGCTCAATATTAATCAAGTTTATTTTTACTTTTCATAAATTCAAATATTGTCATTTATTATATGATAACAGTACAAGTGATTAGATAGGTATAAAATATTTAACTTTTAAGTATGTAACTTTCAGTGCCCCTAATATTTGTTCAAGAAAGCTAACTAAACATATATCTAATTTATTTATTATAATATATACCAATTGGTAAATAAAACAATAACCAATATCCATCTTTTTTAATTTAATGTTTTTTTTTCTATAATTAAAAATTAAACTAAATAAATTCATATAAAATTTAAATGGACGTTTTTAACTCGTTTTAATCTGTTAGTACCTAATATGCATGACTGAATCTTCTATACATATTAAGTATCTACAGCTAGTTTCTACATCAATCTAAAGGACAATCGTGCAATCTCTAAATCAAGACCAAAGTAATATAAATAAATATATAAAACTAAATCAAACAAATGTAAATACAGTTGGGGTTTTAGGTGCATACGAATTGCCACTGAAATCTGAGTTGGTGGGTGTTTTTAATTAAAGTCCTCCCATATTTTGTCGTACCATGGATTGTTATATCGATTTTTACATTATGAACGAAAAGGCTTTTATTAACTGTAGGTAGTGCTTATGATCTTAATTCACACACCATAGGCCTTCTATACAAATTACTAATTAGTCATTTTCAATATATTCGACGTTCAATCTATACCTACTCGTTTACTGGAATACGGTACCTACCCAGTACCCAACTAAGATTCTAATTATTATGTCAAGATAGTGAAGCACCGCCTCATATGTAATTTTTAGAAATTTAAAATATTTATTTACTTTAAATTAGTACTGTTTTAAATTTTACTCGTATACTTTAATTAAAAATATTTAATTTTTTTTTGTACAGAACTTGCACGAAACACGATAATTACTGCATATCTAACGTTATAACTATGACTGGAATTTATATGCAATATAAAAGCAAAAATATGTATATAATATATAAAATTAAAATAGTAATATTTAAAATAATAATTTATTCATTGAAATAAAACAGACGGGAACCCAATTAAACAACAAGCACATATTACAATAAAACAATAGGTAATAATATATGGTTTTATATGTGGTTAAGTTGATATATAGATGTAATGAAAAATTTAAATAATGTATTAATATTATAAAATATAATAGATATCAACCTCAATACTTAAAATGTGATTTATTTATTATAGATAATATATTATATTAATAATTATATTATTTATCAAGAAAAAAATCAAAGTTGGGGTATTTGTTACATAATTGCATTGCGTTAGAAAGAGGGGAATAATTTTTAGCAAAGTTGGTATTATGAAAAATGTGGGGTATCTGGGATATTGAAGGAGGACATTAAATTAGATGTGTTCTAGTAAATAAGAGATTTGATACAGCCATTAATGTCTTAATGAGATTATATCTGCCACACGTATAGATGTCAGTGTACCTAGTCATATTTGTGATATTCCAACGAAAATTTTGTTAAAAATTTGTATATTTGTTCCAAATAATAGAACCGTATTCCACAATAGACCTTATAGAGCCGTGCTAAGAGCTTTAATAATAGATCTAGGATCTGAAGAGGAGTTTAATAAACTTTTAAACCCTAATGTTTTTGAAGATTTCTCAACGATACATTCAATTTGTTCACATAAACATAAATCATGTAAAAAAATTATATCAAAATCTTTAACAGATGGAAGGCCAATAAGTGACATTTAGATATGTTTAAGTTCATTCCTCAATGTTGGCAACAGTTAACCAAAAGACTTGTCGTTAAGTAAAATGTTACAATTTTATTGTTGATTGAAGGCACTTGAGTAAATAGTTTTAAGTCATCGGCAAATAATAAGAATTGACACTTTTAAGAACAGAATATAATTAATGAGAATCAAAAATAAGAGGGGTGACAATTGACCATCTCGATGAATGCTGGAGGAAAGGGTATAAGTGTTTGACCTAAATCTTTGGATATTGGTGAATTGTTGACAATCAGTTAGATAAGAGTAGAAGATCACCAATGCCTAGACGAATTACTGCACAATTTAAAAGGTGTGATAAACGCAATAAAAAGCATTTTTGAAGTCTGAGTAAATACTAAATAAACATATTTAACAGTTATATATAAAGGCATCATGTATGTAATTTATAAATTGTATCTTAATGTTGATTTTCTTGATCTGAAGCTGTGTTGTCTTGGATCAAAAACATTGTTTAGTGACGAAATGATATCAATGAAGACTAGTTTTCAAAAATGTACCAAGTTGCATCAGGTTAGAAATAGGTCAGTAGTTTTTAATATTATTTTTGTCGCCTTTTTAAATATTTGTGTAACTTAAAGCTTATTTTCCAAATAGAGGGGAAAACGCCTTAACTAAGATTTACAGTACAACGAGAATGCATGATAAGTTATACAATTATCATACTTTGCTAAAAATAAACCGGATATTCCGTCCAGACTTGGGGATTTAGATTTTAATAAAAAGTGAAGACCATCCGTAATTACATTGAGAGAAATATGACATTGCTATGGAAAAGAAACACTCATGACTTCCGGACATACAGCCAGTACCTACGGTCAACTAGAACGAACCAAATGTTATTGTAAGCCGAGCATCGTGGCACGACGACCAGTAAGCAACTCTGGGAGACGGTGGGGTAACGTTTAAAAGGCTTTAGGACTTCGGACGACGGTAATACAAAATAAGGTGGCTATTTCGAACATATCAATATTATAAAACAAATTATAATTTATAGGTATATAATACACTTATACAAATTAATCTAATTAAGATAAACAATGAACATATTATAAAATAAAGTTTTTAAAACAAATATTTAATATTTAAATTTACTTATAATCTTAAAATAAAATGGTGGTTCATTGATAATTAATGATTATTAGTGATAATTATCTACCAAACAAAGTAAATTAGCTCATTGTGCCCTCTCATATTATATAAACTTTTTAGTGGTAACTATGAAAACTATAGAGATTAGAGATAAGGAAACTAATCCAGCTTAGACTCCAAAAAATTGTTTAAGTCCCGAGAAAACCCTTGTGGTTAAACTGCCACCTGTAATACCTAGGTCGTTTGAGTAGCAAGTAAACTTTGCATAATATAAGAAATAATTATACAGTTTTAGATTTTTGAAATAAATATTCAATATTTTGAATCATATTTCAAAAATTACTTGAAGTTACATATTTTTGTACCTATGGGCTGCTAACAACAAAGATGGAAGTAAAATAGGTAGTGGTTGTATAGTAACATGTAGGTATGCACATTTATTTCAATTTTGTATTAATTGTTTTATGATATAAGTTTATAACTACCGTAATTTAATGCTTTGCTATGATTATGATATCTTCCTATAAAACTTGGTTATTACAATATATACATTTAATGCATGTAATAATTTATCATTATAGTGCACCCATATATTATATTCTTAACTTCAATATTTATTGAAATATTACTGCATTAAAAAAAATAATGAGTACCTAGTTATTCGATTTTTTTTATAGCAATTCATATATACATCAATACAAAATGTACTTACGATAGTTTAGGGACATACATTTCAGTATATTCATTTGATACATATAAAGTTGTGAATCGCTAGATTTATCCAAGAACTCTTAGAGAAGTAATATCAAATTTAATCCGAAACAGAAAAAAGTAAATTATTAAATTATATTAAACTCTACTAATATATTCAACCACCATTTATAATTAAAATTAGGCACCTACTTAAATAATAATAATATGTATAGATTTACCTCTTCAAGCTGTGAAGACGTGTATGATGAAGATGTAGGCTGTTATTTGAATGGCCACAATCAAAGTTTATAAATAAATTTTAAAAAAAAAACTTAATAAACACATTGTAATTAAAACTATGAATATATTGATGTATTATTAATACACATTTACCTGTGTGGGCTGTGTAGATTTAATTTTTTTCCATTTCTTTTTATTTGGAGGTGGATGTCCTTTTCCTATTTCTTTTTTATAATTTTTCGAAGACTTAAATGAACGGTCATGTTTTGGTTTAGATGACGACTGACGTTCAGTTACATTATCTCTCCGATCCAGTGATTTAGACTTTCTTCCACTTCTAGACTGTGATCGTTGTCTGTTTTTAGATGAATACCTAATTCTAGAACCAAATCGGGGTTCATTATATGATCTAGAACGCGACCTAATTCTTCTTCCAAGTTTCTTTTGAATACGATCATTTGGCGGGGACATATTTACATTTTTGAACTCTGGCTGATTTCTTGTCATAGATGAATGCATACTTCTAGTACCAAATTCAGTGTTGATCTTGTGATTTAGATCGTGACTCATTTTTTACTTCATACTGTGTCAGATTAGGAGAATTAGAGGACGACCAGTAAACATTTCTAGATAGTGTAAATTCTGTTTCACGCGGATACTGAGTATTAGTTTCCGATCGCAGCTCGCCTTCAGATGATGGCATGCGTTCTTGAGACTGAGATATTGACTGATGTTGTGGTATTCCTGAAATGCATTTTTTTAGATTAACTCTAAACTTTCTGTCAGATAAACTGGAATGCCATTTATTATGAACAATATTTTCTGAAATACATTTTTTAAACTTATACAAAAAAAACAAATGTACTATAAATTCCATTTATTAAATCTAATTATGCTAATTATGATTTAGAACTAACCAAGTAGTTTATAAATTAAGTTGACTTTCCTAATAGATACTTCATAGAAATTTAATTAAAAATATGGAGGAACTTTCTGTTGTTTTGTATATGTGTATATTACATTACAGTGTTCATAATCATTATATAAAATTACCTGGAGCTGATACTTGTGTCTGGTCATGACGTATTTCAATATTTGATGCCTTATTATGACCATCATCATATTTTGATGCAATAAAAGAATTTAGAACTGTCTCTAGAGCAACATGGGCCTTTTCGCCTGAAATATTAAAATGTACAAATATTTATATAGTATTTAATTTATTTAGAAAATAAACACATAATTTGATTAGTTTTATACAATTTTGTCGTTAATTTTTAGTTTTTTATTTTCATGTATCTACTTACATAAAATAACTTAGCTTTATAAAAGACCATGTAGGTAAAACAACAACAGTAAAATAGGTGTATATAGTAAATAGGTGAAATAATCCATACACTTAGATCATTTTACTTTACTTATTTACTTTCTAATGTAGTATAATAGTATAGTGGTATCAAATAGGCAATTACTAATTATATTTAGCGTATTCTCAATACTAAATTACTTTTCCATCTGAATTTTTACAAATACTCAAAACACAAATTGTCTTCATATAGGTTTATTCAATTTTATTTTTTAATATTTACCTAAATATAGGCAGAAATAAAATATTAATTTATTGATTCTGAGACATATAAGCTCTAGTTGAGCCTATGCGCCCAAGCTACATTTATTAACGTGGAACCTTGTTTTAAATTTTCAATGCTTATATATAAAATTTGAACATTTTATAAATTTTCAACAAAATAATTATTAAATTTTAAATTTAATACATTTTTTCAAAATTCAAACTTTTAATGCTATAAAAAAAATTATGCCTATGTATTTTTAATATTTTTCAACTACTATTGTAACAATATATCAGTATCTTTGTTTTACATTTTCACGCATTTTTACCAAACAAATATTTTATTGACAATTATAGAAAAAAAAAATGTAAAATATTTAAGACTGACTATGTCCATAAAGAGCTCAAAAAGAGTCAAAATGTTATGGTGTATATAAAATGAAAATATAAAAATTCTGAGAAATTGTCATGTATTTACAGTTATTTGTTTTTTTTGGATTTTTAATATTTGTCATCTATCTTTTAAACAATATATTAAGAGCCTTATTTTTTTGTAAAAAACTGATTTTTTCCTAAACATTCCCGTTTTTCCTTAATTTTAATTTTGTTTTTGCCTGCGCTTCCATTAGGAATATAAAATTATGATGAAGTTGAAAATCGAAGCATTATTTCTATTACAAAAAATGTTTACTGCAGATAGAAAAAAAACACTCATTGTAAAATAAATGTTTTTGAAATAGCAATATATTTATAAGATGTTTAAAATAAAATAATGCTGTTTTTTGATAACAATTAGAAGTATTTTGTTCTTATAACACGTGATTACAAATTGTTGATAATAATTTGCATTTTCTCATTATTTTATTGTAAGTATTAAATATTTTTAAACATATATTATATACATTTATACGTTTACCATGGTAAAGGAGAACAAATGTTGAATACTAAACTGTCCAGTGTTAGATAAATCTAGATTTAGCATCCCACAACGTTCCTTCAATGAATAGCAAGAAGCAATTGGAACATCTTTAACCAAAATATCAAGAATTTGTGGAGCTTATTTTTCTAAAAATGATATTCACAATACTTGGAATTTCGGTGAAGGGTCAAATCAGTATTCGGTAAGTTGTGAGTTTAATTTTTGATTATAATCATTGTCATAATATATCTAACATAATATACATAGTATAATGCTAAATGATATCACTGATGTTTACAAAGTTTTTTGTTCTAAAATATATATAGATATGCTTAAAAAAGCCAAGATTAAAATATGGAGCAGTTCCAAAATTACTTTTGAATGCGAATGCTGGAAATGTTGATATACCCATCACTCTCAATACTTCAAGTAGTTTTAATGTTGAACCTAGTATTCACTCGGATTCAGAAGTTGTTGAAATCAATCAGGTTCAAAAAATTATTTTTATTTTTATACCATATAAATATTAACTGAATACATGATTATTAATTAATATGGTCATAAGTCATAACAAATGTACTTGACACAATTTTTAATTGTTTAACGTTATTTTTTTAATATAATCTTATTTTCATCACAAAAAAATTAATTCATATTGTATTTATTTAATTTTATACAGATCTCCTTCAGGATAAAAAATTTTTGAAAGAAGAAGGAGTTTTGCCATTACCATATTGTGTTTAGAACAATTAGAAGACATTTGCTAGCGGTAAAAAATGTATGTGGTTTTGAGGTATCATTTTTTAAGCTCCTGGAAAAAATATATTTAAGTTATACACAGAGCCAAAAAAAGGGAATTTTGCTTATTGATGAAATTTATTTGAGAAAAAATATTTATGTCAACAGCAAAAGTCTTACTTACTATAGGTGTTGATTTATCTCAATTACTTATAGGCTATTCTTTTGCTGGAAGATGCTGGGCTACAGGTTTTAGGTGTAACGTGTGATTGTGCTTTAATTAATAAAACTATGTTCAAAAATTTAGGAATAAATGGAAGCAAATCTGAGTTAAAAAACTAATTTGTTAATCCTTTCGACGATCTTAGAAAAATATTTGCTTTCAGTGATAAAGAATATAAGAAATCATTTAGTTAAAAAAAACAGTTGAAGGTATTTAACTTACATTTTAGTTATAACTTTTTAATCATAATTATAATAATTATAACTATATTATCTACTTTAATTAAGTACATGTATAAGAATATTTCATGAACATTTTAGCTTCACCCATTGATGGATTATGTCAAATGGGAACATTACTGTTCTGTTTTTAGTAACGAATCAAAAACCATGTTGAAAATATGCCCAAAAATAACTAAAGCCCACATTGAACTAAAAAATCTATCAAAAATTAAGGTGAAATATGCCACACAGGTAATAGTTTGTTAGGGATTAATGTAGTAATATGAATAATAATAATTTAAAAATATTAATTGTATAACATTGGTTTAAGTGTAATGTGTCATCTACTAAAGAATATTATTTGTGTCAATTGAAATAAATTTAAAATACTCATGTTTAAATAGATATTTAGTAATGGCCATTGGTATCCGATTTTACCGTGACCGGAAATTGAAAGGACTCGAAGATTTTTTAGAAACTGAAGAATTCACAATATTCTTGAATAATATGTTTGATGCTTTAAATAGGAAATTCCAAGGGAAATTCCCTGCTGAAAGCATTAAAAATACAGCAAAGATTTAGAGGTTATTTATGTATTTCTGGGTTTCTGTTGTGTGTGTATTGGCCACAAATTAAGATATCTTAATTTGTGGTATAGGCTAATGGCATTTGTTCTTTATATGTGTCTGTGTTTTTATATTTAACTATTTATCTATAATTTTTAGTACTTAATATCTTAATAAATATAATAGGTTAGGTTATTTAGAGATATTGGTAGATTATTTGTTTGTTTTATAGAAATAAATGTTTAATATTAGTGTGCATAATTTATATAAACTTGATTAGCTAATTACAATTTTTATTCTAAAAAAGGTATAAAACTAATGCCTTATTTGGTTAGATAATTAGGAACAACATTTCATAGATGGTAAAATACTGGAAAAAGAATTTCCAACTAGAAATACAGCAGATTCTTTGAGATTGCCCTTAAAATCTAGCATCGATTCAGTTACATATTTACTTGACAAATGCAATTTTCAGTATGTTTTAACTTCTAAGTTCAATCATGATGCGATTGAAGTAGGCAAATCATTTCCAGTTAATTAGAGTGTATTAAAAGTCTTAATGATATTTATTACAGAAATTGTTTGGTATTGTGAGACAAACAACAGGACCTAATGACCACCCTGCTACTCCAAAATTTCTACAGCTCAGACTATTATCTGTATACCCGTTAGTCAAACCACCTAAATCCGGAAATTGTACATTATCAGAAGGTACGATTAAAATTTAACTATCTAATTGAATAAATATAATAAACATACCTAGTAGCTACTTTAGACTCCAATTATATTCCTGCATTAACAATAACGGATTTAAAAAAAGCAGCTATGAAAAATCCATCACGAGTTGAAAAAATAAATCAACTAAAATTTCAGATAAACTTAATTGTTGAAGAAGGTAGATGGGACCTAGATGAAATATTTAAAATGTTGACATTAGTAAAGCTAACACGTTTGACTGTGTTGTTTATTAATTAGCAGGGTAATATATATTATTTATTGTTAATCCGTAATACTACTTATAGTACTTATAGCCTACGTATAGACTACAGTATAATGTATAGCCAAAGTATAATACACAATTTTTATATTTATCTATTTGATTAGATATTTGGCCACAAGATATATATATGATCCAAACATCCCGGTGTATTATTTTTCACACCAGTTTAGTCTAACGAATTTCTACTAAATGATCAATAGTGTGTAATGTGTTCAAAGACCATAGTGTTCGCAATTGTCCCTCAGCCGAGCGCTCACACGTGTACATGTAAATAACGCATACCTACATGAATATTAGTTTCTTGTCTAAAAGTTTTCTTTCGGTCTAAAATCTTTTACCAATTGTATTTAACTATCTTAGTTATCCGATAATGTCTGAAAAAAATATTTAATTAGTCATGAAGTTTCCTTGAAAACAACTTTCTTAAATTTTAAATGTTGAGAGTATTCTTGACAAAACTATTTTTGAAAACGTTTGGTATAATAGAGATGTTGATAGTGTTAGAATTTTTTTTAATTTAGATTTTTATATTATTTTTATACTCACAACTTACAAAAAAAAAAAGAAAGAAATTGTAGGTTGGTTGGAGAGCGAAGGGAACAGAGAACAGGGGAATTTTATTTTTAAAATAATTACTATTCAAATTGTGTATGTTCAAAATAATTTATATAAAAGTTTAATTCGAGAACAGCAAGAAAATATTTTTTGGGTACCTATCTAATCATTGGTATCTAACGAGGTATCTAATATCTACTAGTAATACTAGGTCACTATTATAGATACTAGGTATGCAACGCCGCCATTTTGAGACTAATAATGTTATGTGAATAATTAATTTCCCCCCCCCTTTATTTTATAATTTTAACATTGATAAATGAGTCGCAAAATGGTGGCATAGCATAGCCATTATATGTAGAGCATTAGTAATACTATAGCGCACTGGACAAATATAACAAATTATACAACATACGTCCCCGGCTATGAGAACACCGCGATTTCTGTTACTAATCATCATAATATACAATAATATACAATAGTAATAAATTTATTACTTGATCTCTTAAAGGCCATCAACTTTTCTGTAGATTCCGGTTTGAGGTCCAAGACGGAAGAATTATAAACGTCGGCAAGTTGTTTCGCAATTTGTACGGCTTCTTTAAATTCTTCCCACAGATTTGGCTGTTGGGACGGGTTAAAATGAGAACCCATGCTTGTAGACGGTTATCGCATCAATTGACAATTTTGAACTGGAGAAGAACTGTTTCGGCGTGACCGGCCACCGGCGTTGAGGTTAGGGTACTAGACGAGTGTTACAGCAAACCACGTTCGTTCCAGGTCGTTCCACGTTCGTTCCATGTCGGTCTCTCAACTAAATCGGCTGAGCTTCAGTGATGTCGATGAGAATAAATCGATAAACCAGTCGGATGTCGTAGGAAACACTGTGGCATGACAAAATAAACAGGTAAGCTGGCAACTCAAACCAACATGGCGGATGCTTTTCTCCACTTATCATAGTCAATAGTAATTGTTATCATGAATAATACCATGACAAAATATAAATTATTCAACCACAAAATAGACGTATGTACATTTTTAATATTAGATTTAATATTTAATAAAGAGTTACCTCATTGGTATAGCATCATTTTTTAGCCTTCGGGATGTTTTAGGTGAATACCCAAAACTAGTTTGTGTCAATGTTTTTTCGACAATGTCAGTAGGCATAAAATGTAATGAACATATAACAGCTGAAAATAATTAGAATATAAGACAAAACAATGCCATTTATAATAAAATTGTTTTTATACCTGTTTCAAAATTCACTGATTGAATATTCGAACCTTTTTGTATTTGTTTAAGCCAAATCTGGCGTAATTTATTATCCTTCGGGAATTTGTGTAAGTGTACATTTGGATCAGGTACAAGATCTTTACGTCTACTTCCACTATAGCAACCATTAAACGCACACAACGGAATTTTTATTTGAATAAAAACTGAGTTCAATCAGTAGAAGTAGTAGTAAGTAAGAAGTAGTAAAAATTGTACCTTTATTTTAAAAATTACAATTTACAATTCACAATAAAATTGACTGATAACAATGACTATGATAAGCGGAGAAAAGCATCCGCCATGATGGTTTGAGTTGCCAGCATACCTGTGTTTATTTTGTCATGATTATTTCACCGATGGTTGATTAGAACGTTTCGCGTCAATGCAGTTGCGTAAATGATCACCCATGTATGTCTTATGTAGGTACTAGCATACGGTACACAAGTCGCGACCAATTTATTAATTAAAGTTCCTGTTTGCTTAAGGGGCCTCGCAATGGCATTGATTTAAGGAGAATCATTTAGGCAATTTCTAATCTCGTCGTCGCCACCCGAGATCTATGTGTTAGTCGTAAATGATTATAAGTGTGTGTGGCGTCCATGCGGGTCAAATGTAGTGGTGCGGAGGGCTCTCGCACGCACTCGCACACACATGTCAATATATAATAATATTGATGAAAAAATGCTTATTACTTATTTTTCACTTAAACATACGATTCTAATTCCAACAGTACGTCGCAACGGTTACCTCGATTTTCATTCTGACAAAATATTCTTATTTTCCACAACATGTACGAGGGATCGATCGAGGCACATTTTTAAAATTGTATTTAGTTAATTAAATATTTAAGTTGAAAATTCTGTATTTTTTTTTTGATTTTTTTACAATTTTTATTGCAATTTAAATTACAAAAATTAAAAATGTGGCTCGATCGTTCCCTTGTATATATTACGGACAATCAGAATATCTTTTCAGAATGAAAATCGTGATAATTGTCGACACGTATCGTTGGAATTAGAAACAGTAGTTTTTGACAAAAAAAAGACTTGGTTGTGAGGCCCCTTAAAAATATCAACCAATAAATAAAGCATATAAATTATTATACACCATAACTCAATTTATATTTCTAACCCAATTACTTTTTTAAATACATAACAAAATAATAGTTTCATTACGATTAAAGAGATTTTGTAGTAAATATGTCGCGTATTTTACGTTGAATCTTATTGGTGACCTGGAGTACTTTTCGTACGATTGTTTGATCTCCTATAAACTGGGTGATTCTTTTATCAAACAACACTCATTATTTTAAAAAGTGTACATTTTTTTGAAAATATTTTTTTACATAGTTTCAAGTTGCTTATAAAACAACGTTTTTATTAAAAAATTATATTTTTAAATATTTTTTATCCTTATAATTTTTTAAGTTTTTTACTTTTTTGAATAACAACATAGGGTTTTAGTTTTATATTCCAAAGCAGAATATTTTTCTTAGTATTTTGATACATGAAAATCGAATTTGGGTTGAGTAGTTTATGAGTTATAAATATTCAAAGTTTGATGAGCGGTGAAGTGGACAAACATTTCGCGGGGTAACTCCGAACCACTCCACTCCGCTCGTCTAAACTTTAAATACTTATAACTCGTAAACTACTAGCCTCAAATTCGATTTTAATGTATCAAAATACTAAGAAAAATATTCTACTTTAGAATATAAAATTAAAACCCTATGTTGTCATTTAAAAAAGTAAAAAACATAAACAATTATAATTATAAAAAATATTTAAAAATATAATTTTTTTATAAAAACGTTGTTTTATAAGCGACTTGAAACTATGTAAAAAAATATTTTCAAAAAAATGTACACTTTTTGAAATAATGAGTGTTGTTTGATAAATCACAGTATACTAATCACCCAGTATACGTATTAGTACAATGTTTAAATAGTTGTGATTATTATAAAATATATTGATGTAATTATAGGTACCTATATTTAATTGAAACATAATTTAGGAAGTTGATTGTTATTTGTTGTACATATTATAATATCTTTTAAATAAAGACTATAGGTAATTATTCACATTATTTAATTATTGTTGCAATTTGCAGTGCAGTATGTAGTATATACCTATGTAAAAAAACAGACAGTATACACTTAACATGTTCATCGTTTATAATATAATATATAATATTATAATCTATATAAATTAAAATTAAATTATGTAAGTAATTCTACACATGTGCAGAACACTTTTGATTGTGCTATTATAGTTAGTTAAAATACACCATTTATATTAATTACAATTTATTATAATTAATAACTTAAATTAATGCTAGTACCCTAACAGCACATAAAACAACATATATGTAACCGTAATATAACTTTGTAATATTACCTTGGTAACAGTTACGTATTAATATCTATCAGAAATATAACGGTTATATTACTGTTAAGTGCCTATGTCCGCTTTTTCATAACAAACAAATTTTCATTATTTTATATATCATTAATGTTACATAGTTATACTTCTAATATATGATAATGTATAACAGGAATGCTATTGTTGATCTCCTATGCGTAACTATTTAGGTATAACATTATTAAAATGTTATGTACGGATGCATAACAGTTGTATATATAATATATACCTACCGTAATAATATTATAGAATTTCAAATTACAAGATAATATATTATAGGTTGACATCTATATTATATGTATAGTATTATGCAGAGTTGGGCGTTATTCGAATGAAATCTTATCTAGATGATTATTTAGATAACATTTTATTCGAATAAATTATTATTCGAATGATTTTTTTACAATTATTCAAATTAAAATTTATTCGAATAATTTTTTTTACAATAATTCGAATAAAAATGTATTCGATTAATTTTCAACTATTATTATTCGAATAAAAAATCATTCGAATATTTTTTTTTACAATTATTCAAATAAAAATGTATTCGAATAATTTTCAACTATTGTTATTCGAATAAAAAATTAACTGATTCAATTTTAAACATAGATATTCGAATAAACAATAAACAAATATCTATCAATAGAAGAAAGTTAATAATTAGAAAATTAGATATGTTTTTTTAAATTATATTTTAACAATAGTTTTATAATATTATAATATGAATAATATTTAATGGTAATATTTCATAACAATTATTACAACAATCCTAATAGATCGATAATAGCAATATCTAAAAAAATTATTTTATTATGAACTAGGTATGTTTAATCAAATTAAATAACTAAGAATTACTAACTAAGAATATAACCGTCTTTAAAATTTATTCAAATAATCATAGATGAAAATTATTCGAATAGTTTTTTATTCGAATTATTGTAAAAAAAACATTCGAATAGTTTTTTATTCGAATACAGATTTATTTGAATAATTATCTAGATAAAATTTTGCCCAACTCTGGTATTATGTAACTTTTTAATCTATATATAGATTAAAAAGTTACATAGTATATATAGTGCAGTAAAAATGTCATAATACAGGTAAAACTTAATATTACTTAATTCTGAATATTACACTAAAATGTAGCTTAAACTAACATAGTTTATCCAATTGCATATATTTTATCATACACGATACATTTAAAATTAAAATATGTGTTTGATTCAGTGAAAAAATCATTCAGTCCATAGCTATTCAATGGAAACGATTAGGTTTACTGGTAAAGAAAGATTGTAGTCCAATCTTAGTTTTTGCTCCCCTGAAAAATTTACAGAAATGGACTACTACCGTTCTTCCCCTGTACCCTTCATTTCAGTTTGATCTTCTGTAACAATTTTGAATGTAAAAATTAGGTAAAATGTACAATAGTAACAAAAATAACAATTAGGTAAAATGTACAATAGTGAATATAGTATGTATAATATGTATAATATGCAATATTTAATTAAATTTTTAAAAAAAGTACTCAGCTATAATAGCTGGTGATATGCTCTAGTATTTTAGTAATTAGTGTTATATACTTGTTGTCATCGATTTAGTAGCGAAATTCATTGTTTCAACGATTTGATCATCTGGAAACTGTGGAAACTGAGCAGAAGCTGTAATATCTTCATGAACATTTTGT